>CM038227.1:73245285-73388250 GCA_021442155.1 Cymbidium sinense | reverse complement strand
ATAAATAAGTAAAATAATAATAAAACTAATAAAAACCTAAAACTAACTAACTAATAATAAACCTACTAAGTAATAAATAAAAAACTAACTAATAACTAATAAACTAATAACAATAATAATAAACTAAAAAACTAACTAATAATAACTAAATAACTAATTGACTAAAAAGCTAAATTAATAATAACTAATAATAAAACCTAATAAACTAAATAATAACTAAAACTAAGCCTAACTAAAACTACTAACTAATAATAAATAACTAACTAATAACTAACTAAAATAACTACTAATAATAACTAACTAATAACTAACAATACCTAAATAATTAATAAAAAACTAACTAAAACTAAACTAAATAACCAAACTAAAAAACTAACTAAAAAACTAACAAACAACTATAAATTAATAATAAACTAAATTAACTAATAATAAAACTAAAACTAAACTAAATAACTAAATAATAAATAAACTAATAGCAAATAACTAACTAATAAATAATAATAATAAATAATAATAACATCATAATAACAAACTAATAAAACTAAACTAACTATCTAATAACTGAATAATAAAACTAAATAAACTAATAATAATAACTAAACTAATAATGAATAAATAATAACCAAAACTCGTAAGTAGACTAATAACTAATAATTATTAATAATAAACTAATAATAAACCTAAGAAAACTAATAAAATAAAATAAATAATAATAAACTAATAATAATAACAAACTAATAAATAATTAAATAACTAATAAAAACTAATAATAATAAACCTTAAAAACTAATAAGCTAACTAAAGTAAATAAACTAAACTAACTATAATAACTAATAAAACAAACTAAAACTAATAAACTAATAATAACTAATAACTAAAATTAAACTAATAACTAATAACTAAAAAATAAATCTAATAAATTAACTAAATTAACTGATAAAACTAATAAAACTAAACTAATAACTAATAATAACTAGATAATGATAATAATAAATAACTAATAATAATAATAACTAAATAAATAATTAATAAATAACTAAAATAATAGCTTATAATAACTAAGTAATTAATTAATATAATTAATAACTAATAACTAACTAATAACAAACCTAATAAACTAAACTAATAACTAAAACTAATAATAATAAACTAGTAAATAACTAATAAACTAGACTAACTAAATAAAACTAACTAATAAAAGAAATAATAAAACTAAAAAACTAATAAACTAATAACTAATAACTAAAAACTAAAATCTAAATAACTAATAAAACAAATAAACTAATAAACTAAATAACCAAACTAACTAAAAACTAATAATAACTAAGCTAATAAACTAATAAACTAAATAGTAATAACTAATAACTAATAACTAACTAAAACTAATAATAACCACAAAACTAATAACTAAACTAAAAACTAAACCTAAATAACTAAACTATCTAATAACTAATAAACTAACTAAATAACTAAACTAATAAATTAATAATCTAAACTAATAAATAAAAATAATAAACTAAAACTAAATAATAAACTAATAACTAACTAACTAACTAAACTAACTAATAAAAACTAATAAATAACTAATAACTAATAAACTAATAAATAACTAAAATTAAAAACTGAATAATAACTAACTAAAAAAATAACCAAAAACTAACTAACTAATAATTAATAAATAATAACTAATAAAATAAATAACTAACTAACTAATAACTAAAACTAATAAACTAAATAAATAACTAACTAATAATAACTAACTAACTAATAATAACTAATAATAAACTAAATAATAACAAACTAATAATATTAAAAAATAAACTAATAACTAGTTAAATAACAAACTAATAATAACTACATAACTAATTAATAAAACTAACTAAACTAAAAACTAATAAAACTAATAAAATAAACTAATAACTAATAAGTAAAACTAATTAATAACTAATAAAAACTAAATAACAAATACTAAAACTAAACCTAATAACTAAAACTAATAAAACTAACTAATATATAAAAACTAAAACTAATAATAATATTAACTAATAACTAACTAACTAACTAATAAATAAAACTAAAAATGCTAAACTAAATAACTAAATAATAATAAAATTAACTAACTAATAAACTAATAACTAATAAATAAACTAACTAAACTAATAACTAAATTAATAACTAATAAAAATTAAACTTAATAACTAATAAAACTAATAAACTAACTAATAACTAAACTAAAACTAACCTAACTAATGTATAATAATAAAGTAAACTAACTAACTAATAAATAAACTAAAAATAATAACTAATAAACCTAATAATAACTAAATAAACTACTAACTAATAACTAAAAAACTAATAATAACTAAACTATTAACTAATAAAACTAAACTAATAAATAACTCGATAATAACTAATAACTAAAACTAATAATGAAAACTAATAAAAACTAAAAAAAACCTAATAACTAAAACTAACTAACTAACATGAAAACTAATAACTAATAACTAATAACTAGAACTAAAACTAAAACTAACTATAAACTAACTATAACTAATAATAACTAATAAAACAAATTAATAAACTAAACTAATTAATAACTAAAACTAAAACCTAATAAAACTAATATTAAAATTAATAACTAAGTAACTAATAATTAATATTAATAACTAACAAAAACTAACTAATAAAACTAATAACTAAATCAAGCAAATAAAACTAAACTAATAACTAATAATAACTAAATTAAAAACTAAACTAATAACCAATAACTAATAATAATAACTAAACTAATAACTAAACTAAATAACTAAATAACTAAAACTAATAACTAATAATTAATCTAATAAACTAAAAATTTAATAACGAATAAACTAATAACTAACTAATAAAAACTAACTAAACCAAATAACTAATAACTAATAATAAATAACTAAACTAAATAATAGCTAAACTAATAACCTAAAATAATAATAGCTAAACTAATAACTTATAAATAACTAACTAACTAATAATAAAATAACTAAAACTAACTAACTAAACTATTAAAACTAACTAAAAACTAATAATTAACTAAAATTAATAAAAAAACTAAATAATAAAACTAACAAAAGCTAACTAACTAATAAATAAATAACTAATAACTAAACTTAATAAAACTAATAAACTAATAACTAATAAACTAATAAAAATAAAAATAACTAATAAATAATTAAAAATTAATTAATTAACAAATAATAATAACTAATAAAATAATAAACTAATAGCTAATAATAAACTAGTAAAATAACTAATTAAACTAAACTAAAACTAACAAATTAATAAACTAATAAACTAAGTAACTAATAAAACTAACTAATAAATAATAATAATAATAAAACTAACTAAACTAACTATAAATAATAATAACTAAATAATAATTAACTAAAAATAATAAACTAATAAAACTAACTAATAACTAATAACTAATAAAACCTAAATAACTAACTAAAACTAAACCTAAAAAACTAATAAACAAAATAACTAAATAACAACTAACTAAACCTAATAACTAAAACCTAACAAAATAATAGCTCAAACTAATAAAATTAATAACTAACTAAATTAATAACTAAACTAATAAAACTAATTAATAACTAAAACTAATAATAAAACCAATAACTAATAAAAACTAACTAAACTAATAACTAATAATAACTAAATAACTAACTAACTAATAAAAATAACTAATAAAACTAATAATAATAAACTAATAAAATAAACTAAAAAGTTAATAATAATAGCTAAAAAGTAATAACTAATAAAAATAAATAAAATAACTAACTAACTAACTAATAAAAAATAAAAGTAAATAAACTAATAACTAATAATAATAATAATAACTATTAAAATAAACTAATAACTAATAAAAACTAAAAACTAACTAATAACTAAAACTAACTAAACCTAAATAATAACTAAACTCATAACTAACTAATAACTGATAATAACTAAACTAATAAACTAATAATAAACTAATATCTAATGAATAATAACTAACTAACTAATAACTAATTAACCTAATAATAATTAACTAATAAGTAAATAAATAATAAAACTAACTAATAAATAATAACTATTAAATAAAACTAGTAATAAAACTAACTAATAAATTAACTAAACTAAATAACTAACTAACTAATAACTAATAAAATAACTACCTAAACTAATAATAAATAACTAAACTAAATAACTAGACTAATTAAATAAATAATTAATAAAACTAATAAAAAAAAATAAACCTAATAATAAATAACTAATAACCAAAATAACTAAACTAATAAAACTAACTAAATAACTAAACTAATAACTAATAACAAAAACTAATATATAATAATAATTTTAAAATGAACTAAATTAATAACTAATAAATAATAATAACTAAATAATAACTAATAATAAACTAATAAACTAATAATTTTACTAATAACTCTCTAATAAATAACTTATAAAACTAATAATAAATAACTAAATAAAACTAATAATAACTAAATAATAACTAATAACCTAATAATAATTAAACTAATAACTAAAAAAACTAATAACTCAAAAAACTAAAATTAATAATAATTAATTAACTAATAATAACTAATAACTAAACTAATAACTAAAAAATTAACTAAACTAACTAACTAATAACTAATAACTAAACTAATAAAACCTAAAAATTTAATAACTAAAACTACCTAAAACTAAAATAATAACTAAATAACTAAACTAAAAACTAAACTAATAACTAATAACTAATAAAAACTAACCTAATAATAAATAGTAATAATAATAATAAACTAATAAACTAATAACTAAACTAAATAAAATAAAACTAACTAATAAATATTAATAAAACTAAATAACCAAACTAATAAAATAAAACTAACTAATAATAATATAATGAAACTAATAAAACTAATAACTAAAAATAAATAAACTAAATTAATAAACTAAAACTAATGACTAAACTAATAAACTAAAATAATAAACTAGATAATAAAACTAATAAATAACTAAAGAACTAATTAATAATAAAACTAATAAAAACTAATAACTAAACTAATAAAACTAATAAAAACTAACTACCTAATAAACTAATAATAACGAAAAAAACTAACTAATAAAACTAATAAATAATCAACTAATAAAAAAACTAATAACTAATAACAAATAACTAATAACAAACTAATAACTAAAAAATAAAATACCTAAATATAAAACTAATAACTAAATAACTTACTAAACTAATAACTATAAACAAACTAATAATAACTAAAAAAATTAAATAACTAACTAAAATAACTAAACTAAATAACTAATAAAACTAATTAATAATAATAAAACTAAAAACTTACTAATAATAATAACTGAAAACTAAAACTAATAAAACAAATAAAATAATAACTAATAATAAAACTAAATAAACTGACCAAATAAATAATAAAACTAATAATAACCTAATAATAACTAATAAAAACTAATAACTAAACTAATAACTAACTAAATAAATTAATATAAAACTAATAATAATAATAACTAAAACTAAACTAACTAAAAACTAATAAACTCAATAAATAATATAAACTAAATAAAAACTAATAACTAATAACTAAGATTAATAACTAATAACTAATAATAAATAACTAAAAACTAAACTAAAACTAACTAATAACTAACTAATAAAAACTAATAACTAATAACTAAACTAAACTAATAACTAATAAATTAATAACTAAACCTAATAACCTAATAAAACTAAAACTAATAAAACTAACTAATAAAATAACTTAACTAATAAACTAAAAAAACTAACTAATAATTAAAACTAAAACTAAAACTAACTAACTAAACTAAAAAACTAAAACTAATAACTATCTAATAACTAAATAAACTAACTAGTAACTAATAACTAATAAACTAAAACTAACTAAGAACTAATTAAATAAAACTAATAAATCTAATAATAATAATAACTAAAAACTAAAATAAACCTAATAACTAAACTAAAAAACTAATTAAATAACTAACTAATAATAATTAAACCTAATAACTAATAGCTAACTAAACTAACTAATAAATTAAACTAATAAACTAATAAACTAACTAGCTAAAAAACTAATAAACTAATAACTAAATAAAACTAATAAAAATAGTAAAACAAAACTAATAACTAATAAAACTAATAAACTAACAAATAACTAAATTAATAACTAATAAACTAACTAAGTAAAACTAATAACTAACTAAACTAATAATAAACCTAAAAAAAAACTAATAACCTAAACAAACTAATTACAAACTGACTAATAATAACTAAACTAATAAACTAATAACTAACAAATAATAACAAACTAAAAACTAATAATAATATTAATAACTAAATAATAATAATAACTAAACTAATAATAATTAATAAAATTAATAACTAACTAAATAACTAATAATAAAACTAATAAACTAAAACATAATAACTAAAGCAAAACTAATAACTAATAAAACTTAAAAAAACTAATAAACTAATAAACTAATAAACTAATAAACTAATAAACTAATAATAATAAACTAATAAAACTAACTAACTAATAAATAACTAAAACTAATAATACTAATAAACTAATAAACTAATAAACTAATAAACCTAACTAATAACTAAAACTAACTAATAATAACTAATAACTAATAATAATAAACTAATAAATAACTAAACTAATAATAACTAACCTAATAACTAATAATAATAGCTAAATAAATAACTAAAAACTAAAATAGTAAAGTAATAAACTAAAAAAATAAACTTACTAATAAAACTAACTAAACTAATAACTAAACCTAATAACTAATAAATTAAAACTGACTAATAATAATTAAACTAATAAATTAATAATAAAAATAATAAAAACTAAATAAACTAATAACTAATAACTAAACTAAAAAACTAATAATAATAACTAACTAACTAGAAAC
Organism: Cymbidium sinense; assembly: GCA_021442155.1. Taxonomy (NCBI): domain Eukaryota; kingdom Viridiplantae; phylum Streptophyta; class Magnoliopsida; order Asparagales; family Orchidaceae; genus Cymbidium; species Cymbidium sinense. Next base: position 73,381,260 of record CM038227.1, on the reverse strand, counting down.
TAATAAAAAATAAATAAAATAACCAATCTAATAAATAATAATAATAATAATTAATAACTAAAACTAAAAACTAATAAACTAATAAAACTAATAACTAAAAAACAAATAAACCTAAACCTAAAAAAAATAAACTTATAATAATAATAATAATAAACTAAACTAAAAATTGATAACTAATAATAAAATATATAAGTATTAACTAACTAATAACTAAACTAACTAATAAAAAAATAATAAACTAGAACTAATAACCTAAACTATTAAACAAATAATAATATAATAAAACTAATAACTAAAACCTAATAATTAAAACTAATAACTAAAAACTAATAAACTAAACTAATAACTAAATTAATAACTAATAAACTAAAAAAATAAACTAAATAATAAAACTAATAAATTACTAAATAACTAATTAATAATAAAAACCTAAAACTAATAACTAAATAACTAAACTAAAACTAATAACTAATAATAGTAATTAACTAATAATAACTAATAAACTAAAAATTAATAATAAACTAAAAACAAAATAATAACAATTAATAACAAATAATAAAGCTAATTAAAACTAAGTAATAAACTAAATAATAAACTAAAAATTAATAAATTAATAATAACTAAAAAATTAAACTAAATAAAATAAAACTAATTAATAACAAATAATAACAATAATAATAATAATAATAATAATAATAATAATAATAATAACAAATAAATAATAATTATTATAATAATAATATTAATAAAACTAATAAACTAATAACTAATAAAACTAATAACTAATAAATAAAAACTAATAATTATAATAATAATATTAATAAAAACTAAACCTAATAAAAAACTAATAAAACTAATACCTAAGAAAACTAATAACTAATAATAAATAACTAATACTAATAAAACCTAACAACTAATAAAACTAATAAAAATAACTAATAATTATAAAAAAATAAGAAAATTAATTAATAAAACTAATAATCATAAACTAAACCTAATAATAATAACTAAACTAACTAACTAATAAACTAATAATAATAAAACTAACTAATAATAACTAATAATGAACTAATAACTAAAAATTTAAAACTAATAAACTAAAACTAAATAACTTACTAAACTAATAACCAATAATAATTAAACTAATAATAATAACTAATAATAATAATAATAAATAACTAAACTAATAATAATAACTAAACTAATAAACTAAAGAACTAATAAATAATAAACTAATAACTAATAAAACTAATAAACTAATAATAACTAAATAACTAACTTATAATAATAAAATAATAATTATAAATAAAATAATAACTTAAACTAATAATAATAATAACTAATAACTAACAACTAAAATAATAAACTAAAAACTTACTAATAACAAACTAATAATAACTAATTAAAACTAAACTAAACTAACTAAATAATAACTAAAAATAAACTAATAACTAATAACAAAACTAAATAACTAATAATAATAAACTAAATAACTAAAGTAATAACTAATAAATAAAACTAAATAACTAAACTAGCTAATAAAACTAAACTAATAAAAAAAACTAACTAACTAATAAAACTAAAATTAATATATAATAAAATCTACTAACCTAATAAAAACTAATAACTAAATAAAACTAATAAACTAAAATTAATAAGTAACTAAACTAATAACTAATAAAAACTAATAACTAATTATAAAAACTAAAAAACTAAGAAAACTAAAACTAATAATAACTAAAAAGTAAAACTAACAAATAATAACAATAATAATAAAACTAATAAATTAATAATAAAATAACTAATAACTAAACTAAATAAAAACCAACTAAACTAAAAACTAAAATAAAACCTAAATAACTAATAAAAACTATTAAAACCTAATAACTAAACTAACTAAAAACTAATAAACTAGCTAACTAATAAACTAATAACTAAAATAATAAACTAATAACTAACTAATAATAATAACTAACTACTAACGATAAAAACTAACTAATAAACTAAAAGAACTAACTAATGACTAATAACTAATAACTAAAACCCTCATAATAATAATAATAAACTAATTATTAAAAACTAATAAAAAAACCTAACTAAACAAACTAAACTAATAACTAATAAATTAATAATAAATAAATTACTAATAATAACTAAATGAATAACTAAATAATAATAACTAAATAACTAAGTAATAACTAAGTAATAACTAAAAGCTAATAATAAAAATTATAAAACTAATAAACTAATAAAATTAATAATAACTAACAAAACAAAAACTAATAAATAATAAAATAATAATAATAAAACTAAAAAAACAAAACTAATAAACTAATAACCAATCACTAATAAGAACTAATAATAAAATAAAAACTAAACTAATAACTAATAATAACTAACTAAACTAAATAACTAACTATTAAAACTAAAAACATAATAACTAATAAACTAAAAACTAATAATAAAATAAAAAAACTAAACTAACTAATAACAAATAAAACTAATAAAACTAAAAACTAAAACTAATAATAAACTAATAATAATAATAATAACTAATAAACCTAATAATTAATAAAACTAATCACTAATAAAAATAAAAACTAACTAATAACTAACTAAAAATAATTAATAACTAATAATAAACTAATTACTAAAAACTAATAAAACTATCTAAAAACTAAACCTGATAAACTAATAATAAAACTAATAACACTAAAACATAATACATAAAACCTAATAACTAATAAATAACTAAATGAATAACTAATAAAATAAACTAACTAAACTAACTAAATAAAACTAATAAAACTAAACCTAATAACTAATAAAAACTAACTATCTAAACTAAATAACTAAAATTAATAATAAAATCTAAGTCTAAATTAAAAACTAAACTCAACTAACTAAGCTAAGTAATTAAACTAATAAAACTAATAAAAAAACTAAACTAAACTAATAAAACTAACTAACTAATAAAAACTAAAAAAACTTAATAACCTAAAAAACTAACTAAACAAACTGAAAAAAATAAAATCCTAATAACTAAACTAAACTAACTAATAAAACGAAAACCTAATAACTAATAACTAAACTAATAATAAACTAACTAACTAAGTAACTAATAACTAAATAAAACTAATAAACATAGCTAAAAACTAATAATAAACTATTAATAAAACTAAACTAATAACTAAAACTAAAAACTAACTAATAATAAACTAATAAAACTAAACCTCGCTAATAATAATAAACTAAGAAAACTAAAACTAAAAAACTAATAATTAAAATAATTATAATAACTAAACTAAAAACAAAAAAATTAATAAACTAATAACTAATAAAAACTAAACTAATAATAAACTAACTAAACTAATAATAACTAATAACTAATAAAAACTAAAAAACCTAAAAACCTAAGTAACTAGCTAAAAACTAATAATAAAACTAATAAAACTAATAAACTAGTCATAAATAATAAAATAAATAAACTAATAACTAAATAAAAAATAAATTAACTACTAATAAACTAACTAAATATAAATAACTAATAAAAACTAATAAAACTAATAATAAATAACTAAACTAATAACTAAAACTAATAACTAACTAATAAACTAATCTAACTAACAAATAACTAAATAACTAAACTAATAATAACTAAATAATAACAAAACTAACAAATAATAATAACTAACAAATAATAAATAAAATAATAATAAACTAATAACTAATAAATAATAATAATAAATAATAAAACTAATAAAAAGAACTAAATAAAAATACTAAAAAACTAAACTAAAACAAATAATAACTAAAACTAATTAATAAATTACAAAACTAATAACTAAATAAAAGCTAACTAATAACTAAATAAAAACAATAAATAAATAACTAATAAAACTAAATAACTAAATAAAAAACTAATAACTAATAATAACTAATAAACTAATAACTAATAAGCTAAATAATAATAATAAATAAACTAACTAAACTAATAAAATAACTAAATAACTAACTAATAAACTAATAACTAAAACTAATAAAATAATAACTAATAAAAACTAATAATAAAATAACTAAACTAATTAAACTAATAAGAAATAATAACTAATAACTAAATAAAACTAATAATAAAATAAACCTAAAAAACTAAACTAAACCTAATAAAATAATAAATAATAATTAAAAAATAAACTAATAATAATAACTAATAATAATACTATTAACTAACTAAAATAATAATAATAATTAATAATTAATAAACTAATAAACTGATAATTAATAACTAATAAATAACTAATAAACTAACTAACTAACTAACTAATAGATAATAACTAATAATAATAAACTAAATAACTAAAAACTAATAAAACTAAATAAACTAACTAACTAAAATAACTAATAACTAAACCTAATAACTAACTCAAAACTAAATAACTAATTAAAATTAATAAACTAATAACTAACTAATAATAATAAACTAATAAACTAAAAACCTAACCAATAACTAAATAACTATCTAAACTAATAATAACTAACTAATAATAATAATAACTAAACTAAAAAACTAATAAACTAATAATAAATAATAACTAATAACAATATTATCTAACAACTAAACTAAATAACAACTAAATAAACTAACTAATAAAAACTAAACTAAGTAATAACTAATAAAACTGATAAACAACTAAACTAATAACTAAACTAATAAAAAAATCTTAAACTAATAACTAATATAAATTATTAACAAATAACTAATAAAAACTAAATAAACTAATAAACTAATAAACTAAACTAATAAAATAATAAATAATAACTAAACTAAAAAACTAATAACTAAAAAATAATAACTAATAATAAAATAATAACTAATAATAATAACTAATAACTAAAAAACTAAATAATAAAACTAACTAACTAATAATTAATAACTAAACTAATAACTAACTAATAACTAAAAACTCAAAACTAATAAACTAGTAAATAGAAAATAACTAAATTAAATAACTAATAACTAACTAAATTAACTTAAACTAATATTAAAACTAACTAATAATGACAAACTAATAATAATTAATAATAACTAATAACTAATAAGTAAATAACTAAAATGAGTAATAAACTAATAACTAACTAATAATAAAAATCTAAATTAATAACTAGTAATAACTAATAATAACTAAATAAATAACTAAAAAAACTAATAACTAATAAAAACCTAAAAACTAAACTAATAATAACTAACTAAACCTAAAACTAATAGTTTATAACTAATAAACTATTAATAACTAATAAAATAGAACTAATAAAACTAAACTAACTAGTAAACCTTAAACACACTAACTAAATAATAATAAGACTAAAAAACTAATAATAATAATAATAATAACTAAACTAAAACAAATAACTAACTTAAAGCTAATTAACTAATAATAACTAAATAACTAAACTAACTAATAAAACTAAACCTAATAACTAATAAACACTAACTATCTAAACTAAATAACTAATAACTAAAACTAATAATAAAAACTAAGTCTAAACTAAAAACTAAACTTAACTAACTAATCTAAGTAATTAAACTAATAAAACTAATAAAAAAAAAACTAAACTAAACTAATAAAACTAACTAACTAACAAAAACTAGAAAAACCTGATAACCTAAAAAACTAACTAAACAAATTGAAAAAATAAAATCCTAATAACTAAACTAAACTAACTAATAAAATGAAAACCTAATAACTAATAACTAAACTAATAATAAACTAACTAACTAATAACTAAATAAAACTAATAAACATAACTAAAAACTAATAACAAACTATTAATAAAACTAAACTAAAAACTAAAACTAATAAATAACTAAAACTAACTAAACTAAGAACTAACTAATAATAAACTATTAAAACTAAACCTAACTAATAATAATAAACTAATAAAACTAAAATTTAAAAGCTAATAATTAAAATAATAATAATAGCTAAACTAAAAACTAATAAACTCATAACTAATAAAAACTAACTAAATATTTAAAAAATAAAAATAAACTAATAATAAACTAACTAAACTAATAATAACTAATAAAAACTAAAAAACCTAAAAACCTAAGTAACTAGCTAAAAACTAATAATAAAACTAATAAAACTAATAAACTAGTCATAAATAATAAAATAAATAAACTAATAACTAAATAAAAAATAAATTAATTAATAATAAACTAACTAAATAATAAATAACTAATAAAAACTAATAAAACTAATAATAAATATCTAAACTAACAACTAAAACTAATAACTAAGTAATAAACTAATCTAACTAACAAATAACTAAATGACTAAACTAATAATAACTAAATAATAATAAAACTAACAACTAATAATAACTAATAAAATAACTAATAATAACTAATAAATAATAAATAAAATAATAATAAACTAATAACTAATAAATAATAATAATAAATAATAAAACTAATAAAAATAACTAAATAAAAATACTAAAAAACTAAACTAAAATAAATAATAACTAAAACTAACTAATAAATTACTAAACTAATAACTAAATAAAAGCTAACTAATAACTAAATAATAGTGGATTTTCATCTCTTAATCATAAATACATACACATGTAAAAAAAAGATAAGCAAGTCGTTGCCTTTATTAATTAGGGAAGGGAGGTAATCGGATCACCTCCTTGAGGCTACTTAAAGCCTCGTGTTCTTGGGATGTCCGGTATATACTTTGCTATCTTATTACACATGAATGTATACATAATTAAAGGAATAAAAATCATGCAAAACTTTTATTTTATTTGGTTGAATTATTTATTAATATGATTTAAAGCTCTATCTAAATTCTAATATAAAGATACATAATAATGAAATTAAATAAGTATGTGACTTTGTTAACCAGGGAAGTGAGGTAATCAAATGACCTCCTTGGGGCTATTTAAAACTTCATATTCTTGGGATGTTCACACTATATACTTATTAGCATTCAATCCTATGTAAATTTATATATAAAGACTTAGAAAGGAAAGAGAGCTTACTATCACATGATTAAGCTATAAACACATGCAAATCTTATATGTATTTATAACTATCAGCACTTTTAATATTATAATCCATTTATAAACTTTGGAAAATAGTTTTGAATTTATTAGTGATAATAGCCACACATATATTAAAGTTAAACCAACACATACAAGCTTACATAAAGAAACATCATTTGATTTATTTAAATTTGAAAGCACGAATGCATGAAATCATATCCCATACAATATTTAATGTGCTTGGAAAGAAATAGCTAAACATTAACGCATGGTCCATTCAACTACACTAATCCCTAAGGACAGTCTCTTTAAATAAAATTGTTTAAGGAAAACCAAAGTTTCTTACTAATTTTGATTCTTGACTTTGATTAGACTTAAAGAAAAGGAGAACATTTACTTGTTATTTTAATCCCATTCCCATGTTGGTGATTTGATTTTGTTTAAGGAAAGGTAATTAGGTAAATTTTATGAATTAATTAAGTTTGATCATTAATCAAATTAATTAATTACCCCTATACTTCTTTAATTTGATTAATCATTTAATCATGAGCCACAAATAATATGAACATGAATGAAAGTAAAATTGCTCTAAAGGACCTAATGCAATTGGCTCATAATTAAACAAATCTAATTAAGCACTTTTATGATTTTCTCACACTTATGGGTTAATCATAATGTACTTATGGGTCTTTATGTTATTAAACACATAAAGAGGAACCCACATTTCAAAAGTTCATTGTCATGATTATGATTTTAATTTGATTATTTTTATTAATTATTTAATCAATTAATCCTTTAATTAAGTTATAAATTAATTAACTCTCTTTTAATGAAATGAATTTGGGAAAATTATTAAGGGGCCTAATCACCCTCCCTCAACATCTCACTATTAATCAGTGTTTAATTGGCTTAATTTAATTAATTTTTATTATTTGGAAGGTTAATTAATCATTAAGTTGATTAAGAGAGTAATTAGGTTTGAATGGTCAATTTCTCTAATTATCTAAGCAATAAATTTCAAGTAATGGGAGGCACAGGTCATCCTATAAAATTAATTCCTCAAGTTTAGAATTAATTGCCCATAATTAGAGCTTAATTAAGCGAATCAAGTACAAATTCAAACCTTAATTAAGCTTTGATTATAGTTCAAAATCAAATAAAATTATTTTTAATAAAATTTCCTCTATTTTATCTTTAAAATTAGTATTTATTTATGTTTTCTAGATTTTTTTTCTATAATTAGTTATGCTTTTTCAAAGTTTTAGTGATTAAAATTAATAATTAAGCCTAATTAAACATTAATCCTGTTGGTGCCATCAGGACATGGTACGCAAGATTGGTTATTAAAACCTATCCAATGTGGTGTTGATGTGGTGATAGCGGTTGATTTCATCCTCCTGCCGATCTTAGATCGACGGTGATTAATCTCGCAGCTCTAAAGGATAAAATGAGATTTAATCTAATCAGAAGATCAAGACCGTTCATTTCGATCTCACAGAATGGATGGTGTTTGATCTATCATCCCTTGAGCAATGGAAGATGACACCGTCCATCTTCTTCTGCCCAATTCGAGCTCATCGAAGCTTGGAGCGGCCTAGGATCGACTCCATCACCTTCCAAATGGGAATGCTAGGGGACCTAATGGTTGGATTCACACACAATCACCATTTCTTTCATAAAGGGCAAACAAATTTTGAAAAGAAATATGATTTGTCAAATTTATCTCGTCAGCTCAAGATCGATGACTAACTAATCGAGGTAGCGGAAGACGGAAAACTGTTGAGAAGATGGCATCCTAGCTCCCTGCCAGTGGCTCTATGGACGAAATGCCATCGGAATCTTCACCGAAGTAAGTCTAGGGAGGGCTTTCGGTGCTCGTATTGCTTGGGAAATGGCTCATTTCTCCCCGCTAGAGCTTGGTGATCATATGAGAAGATGTAATTGAAGTGGGGTTGAGTTTTGAGAAGGTTGGACGGAATAGGGTCTCGAGTGAGCTCAGTTTGATGTTCTCCGATGACGGTGAGGCTTACGGATCTCAAGAAACTCTTTGAGGAATTAGAAATGGCCTCCAGCTCAGGGTGTTTGTGCCTAATTTGGATCGAAATGAGGGGTATAGCCCCTCCACCCATGGATCGGATGACCTAGATGTGCTCGCCATTTTCATCATCGCCACTATAAAGGTGAAGGTAGCAAGAATATGGTGATGTGGCTTAGTTTGGTTAGGAAGCTCTATTGGGGCTGCCATGGCATGTCTCCATCTCATTTTGAAGAGCTAATGAGGGGAGAATCTATACTTGGCTTTGGGAGGCTTCCAAATGCAAAGGATGGTTGTTAACCACCCAATTTTGGATGTTGCTCTATATGGAGGGCTTTATCCAATGGATAATGGGTCAATTTGGGTTTAATTTAGGCTGGGTTGGTTTTGGGCTAACCCAAGATGGGCCAAGGATGGGTCAAGCTAGGTTTTCATAGGTTTGGGAATGGTTTGAGTGGGTTTGGCTCAATTTGGCCCAAGGTCAAATTAGCTTAGGTTGGGTCAAGTTGACCAATTGGTCAAATTGGGTCAAACAAAAGCTTGAGTCATGTTCAAATGAGTATTTGGAATGTATTGATTTAATTGATTTGATTTAATGACTTAGATTTGAATTTAACCCATTTGAAATCATATGGGTCAAATGGGTTAGGTTTACCAATTTGGCCAAAGCCAAATTGCCTAGGCATTAGTTTAGGTTCAATTGGTGATTTTGGAATGAATTTAGGCTTTCATTTCAATTAATTTGGATTTGGATTTGATTTAGTCCAATTTGGCCTTTTAGGTCAATTTGGGCAAATTGATTAATTGGGTTCTATAAGGCCTTTAGTCAAGTTCAACAATCAATTTAGAATGAACTTAAGCCATTTGGTGTAATTAATTTGGGTTATATTTTGATTTGACTTAATTTGGTCATTTAGGTCAAATTTGATCAACTTGGATCAAGAGGGTCAATTCGGTTTAGTTTGATCAATTGAAGGTTAAGTCAAGTTTAAGGATTGATTTTAGTTTGGTATGGATCATTGATTTCAATTAATTTGATGTAGGATGAGATTTGGTTCATTTGGCTTATTTAGGTTGATTGGGTTTGGTTGGTCACATGGTCAAATTGACTTAGTTTGACCCAATTTATTGTAATTTATCAACCTAGGGTGATCAATTCATAAGAGATTTTGGTTATGTTGATTCAATCCAATTTGGATTGGATTGAAGTTCGACTCAAATGGGCCTTTTAGATCACTTTGGGTCAAGTGAGCCTAATTGGGTTAATTGATTTAGATTTAGTTGAGTTTGATAATGGAAATGATTGATAACTTTGGTTGTAATTGATTTGGTTTGAATTAGATTTTGGATTTGAATATTTTCGGTTCAAATGGGCTAGCTTGGGATTGAATTGATTTTCATTTGATTGGTTTGATTGTAGTTTTGGTATGGTTTGGAGTGATGATTGAAGGATTTGAGAAAATCAATTTAGTTCGAGATGATTTAACTTGGTTAAGGCTAAGTCTATAGGATAAAATCATAAGGCTTAGGTTGGTTTTAATTTTGGATTTGATCATGGATTTCAATCATTTAGTTTGGAATTTGGATTTGGTTTGAATTGGTATTTGAATTTGAGGTTTTATTTTGCATTGGTTTGAAGTTTATTTGGTTTTGGCTAGGAGGAGGCAAGAGTCATGTGTTAGGTTATAGAATGGGGTAAGTTACCTGACCAAAAGGCATGATCTAAACCCAAGGCTAATCCTCCTAGGTCTTTAAGTTTGGGTTAAGTGTCCACTTAGTCACTAGAAGTGTCCTATAACTAAGGAAGTCTTAGTGTCTAGAAGACTTCTAAGCCTAAGAACAGGAGATTGAATCTTCACTCCAAAAGTGAGATCAACACTGCCCTAATTGGATTTTGCTTAGGGGCATAAACAACATATAAGTAAGAACATTTATATTTATTTTTTAATTCAACGACTCCTTTAGCATAATCCCCTACAGAAAATATCAATAGGCTATTAACTACCTGACATTCAATCTATGTATAAGCAGTCCTAACATTCAGTCTAAAATATTGCATCATAAAATAAAACATAACATCACAACATACACCTTCCTAACTTAGAGTTAAAGTGATGACTTAGTATTCTAATGTATACGCTAAGGTTTGATGTGGTATGTCTTAGCTAAGCTTTAGGATTATGATTTCCTAAGTTTGGAATTATTTAAGTTAAACATTAGAGGATGTTCCATTTCAAGTTGTTAAAAGGTTTGGTCAATTTTAATTTGTATTTTTCTTGGTTTAATTTTATATCTATTTTAATATCTAATTATTATAAAGAGAGAAAAGAGGTTTGACCCTCTTCATCCCTATCCTAAGTTGTTTTCTAAAGATATGTTATTATGGCTTGGGTTTCTTTTAGTGAATGATTTATTAAACATTTTGTTAATCCTAAATTTGGGTCAATCTTAAAAAAATCCTATTCAAATGTGAATGGCATCTTAAGATTAATAGGATTAAATTATTATCAAATGGAGAACATTTCATCATTTCTTTTCATCATCTATAACATCCATATCTCTTTATTTCTTACTTATATATACAATATATTTTATATTTTTGCAAACTTAATGATTCGTAATGCATGTATTTTAGTAGAAAAGAAAGATTTTAATCCTTAGTTAAGCATACATATACATGTATTAAAAATTAAGCAAGATGTGCCATTATTAAATTAGGGAAGTGTGGTAATCTAAGACATCCTTGGGGCTACTTAAAGCCTTGTATTATTGGGATGTCCAGACTATATACTAGCTAACTTCAATACACATAAACACAAGAATGAAAATCATGAAAGATTGTATATTAACAAATTATTTATTCATGTAAAGTAATGTTCTATCCAAATTTTAGCACATTTACACATATGAATGAAATTAAACAAGTACGTGTTGTTCTTAAACCAAGAAAGTGAGATAATCTAAGCCCTCCTTGGAGCTACTTAAAGTCTCGTATTGTCGGGATGTCCAGACTAGATACTTACTAGATTCAAACATATATAAACATATACATTGATTATGAAAATAAAAAAAAATCCTTTAACATATTTAACCTATTAAGAGAATGTAAATTTAGTATGATATTCATAGCCAACATTAATTTGGATTTACATCATTTATTTATAATTTTGAAAATAATTTAAGATTTATCTGTGATAATAGCCACACCATATAATAAGATTAACCTAACATATGCAACTTACATATACATAAACCATATTTGTTTGATTCTTTTATTTAAAAATGTGAATACATGATACAAGTGACATGCATATTTATAAAGATTGAAAAGGAATAATTAAACATTGCCACATAAAATATTCAAGCACATTAATTCCTAAGAACAACCAAGTCAAATAAACATACATTAAGATTAACCAAAGTTATTTTATGAAGTTTGATCTTGGTGTTTGAATTATTAAAACATTAAAAAGGAGAAAAGATACTTGATGTTTGCCCCATCCCACATTGATGACTTAATGTATTTAAGGAAAAGTGATTAAATGAATTTTATGAATTGATTAAGTTCAAATCCTTAAGTAATGAATTTAATTACCCTTTCTTAAGCCTCTTTAATTTGATTAACTACTTAACCATGAGCCTCTAATGATATGCTTATGAGAAATTAAAATTTACAATGCATCTAAAAGGACCTAATGCAATTATACTGATGCTTATGAGTTAATTAGATTAAGGAAGAATCTAAATTAAGTACTCTTATGATTTTTTCACACCCATAGGTTAACCATAAATTCTTTAAATACTTTATATTATTAAACACATAAAGGGGAAACCCATGAATTGAATTTAAATCTTCTGAATAAAAGATTAATTTAATTTGATCTTTATCTTACCATTGATTTCCCTAATTAACCCTTAATTATCACATGTCTTAATTAACCCTCCCAACAAAATGAATTTAGGGAAAAAATTAGGAAAGGGTTCCCTTCACCATTCCCACTATTTATAGTGATTAATCATCATTAATTATTTAATTTTTATCATTTAGCAATTTAAATAAATATAAAATTGATTAAGGAGGGTAATTATGATAGAGATTTTAAATTCTTAAAATTACATGGCAGAGGACATCCCATAGAATCAACCTATCAAATTAGAGATCAAATTGCCAAGTAATTAAGCGTTAATTAGGATAATAAGCCTAAACTTTAAACTTTAATTAAGCATTATTCACTAATCAAATATTAGGGATTTACTTTTTATTAAATTCTCCTTTGTTTACCATTTCCAAAATAGGTTTATTTATATTTTTTAGATTTTTTTACAATTAGTTATGAATTTTCAAAGTTCGCCATTTAATCTTATTTTTAATGCTTAATTAACTCCCTAAATCGCCATGCGGAAGCTGATGCGTTAGCATTTCTATGTAGTGCCACAGGGTTATTTAAAAGCGTTCGTGACGGACTCGATGGCGGCGCGATTTCATACCCGTCGTCTGATCTCATATTGGATGGCTGAGATTAATCCTGTAATTTCTTAAGGATTAAATTGAATAATCTAGTAGATTAAATCATGATCGTTCATTCTAATCACCCAGAATGGACGATCGATGATCTCTCATGCCGGCGGAAGACGGACATTGTTTGCCTTCGCTTGATCTAACCTCACCGGAGCTCATGGGTTGGCGAGATTGACTCTAAAATGTTCAGAGAAGAGATAAGGAGATATTACCATCAAAATCATGTAAAATCACAAGTCCTTTCACAAAATATCAACACCTAATGAGAAAATATACGGCTATTGGATTTTTACCTCATTTGGAGCTAAAGACCAGCGGCCCGTCAACTGACGTAGCTTCGTCATTAAAAGATAAAGCTCTGTTGAGAAGATCTCGCGCCTCCTTGTCGATTCATCTATGGACCAAGTGACATCGTAAAACTCATAGAAAACTCATAGGAGTTGGTCTTGGAGTGTCTTTTGATGATTAAATCAATCAAGGATCAATTCATTTTGACTACGGAATGAGGGCAAGGCGTGGGAAGAGTTAATTTAGGTGAGGTTTTGTGAAGTTGGAGAAACATAGCTCTTAATTTTGCTCGGCCTTCGTCTCCGGTGATGGAGTGCACTAGAGATTCAAGGAAGAGTCTTGGAATACTCAAAATGCTGTGTGGAAACTCCCTATGAAGTTTGAATGGATGGAGATGAGTATACTCTTTTCCCCAAGTGAACCAAGGGCTGAGATTGGCTCAGCCTTTGACGATCATCTGGCGAGGGGCGGTGGGATGGCGAGGTGGAGGTGCTTGAGAGGCTGAGAGTTTGGATGGGTTTGGCTCAATTTGACCCATATGGGTTCATTATGTTAAGTTGATCAATTGGTCAAATTGGCTCAAACCATGGATTTGGGTGTGTTCAATTGATTATTTGGAATGTATTGGTTCAATTGATTTGGTTTAATTTGAAATTAATTTGATTTTGGCTTATATGGGTTCATTTAGGCCAAATGGGCTAAGTTGACCAATTTGGTCAAATTGGCCAAATTGGCTTGGGTAGAGGAATGGTTTAGGTTCAATTGACCCTTTGAGAATGATTGTAGGTGTTGGTTTGAATCAATTAGATTTGGGAAGGATTTGGTTTAGTTGGACCCTTTAGGTCAATTTGGGCTAATGGGGTCAATTGGCCTAAATGGGTCAATTGGGTTAGGTTGACCAAATTGGGTTTAGTGAAGGTTGAATCATATTTAATAATCAATTTATGATTGATTTTAGAGGCATTGGTTTCATCAATTGGAGTTGGAATGTGATTTGGCCTAATTTGGTCATTTAGGTCCAATTAGGTCAACTCGGGTTAATTGGACAAATTGCTTTAGTTTGATTCAATTGATTATAATTGGGTTATCCAAGATGATCAATCATTATGGAAGGGATTGGATGAGTTGATTCAATCTAATTTGAGTCGAATTGAAGTTTGAGTTAATTTGGTCATTTAGGCCACTTTGGGTCAAGTGGACCAATTAGGTTGATTGAGTTGAATTAGTGGAATTGGGTGTTGAGAAGAGTTCAATAATATATTTAAGGTTGATTTGTGGCCTTAATTGCAATTGATTTAGGTGTGATTGGATTTCGGCTCATTTGGACCTTTAGGGTCAAATGTACTAACTTTGGTTGATTGGATTTATTTAGTTCAATTAGTTTTATTGTAAGTATTAGAAGACTTTGAAATGGTCAATTGAATGGTTGGAATGCCTTTGTGAAAATCAATTGGATTTGGTTTACTTGAACGGGCTTTTGGGTTGGATCAAAGGATCATGGTGGAATGAACTTAGGTTAAGGCCTAAGTCAAATTGGCTTGGAGCTTGAATGGGAAACAAAATTCAATTGAGGTTGATTATGTTGGCTTGAAGTTGATTTTGGATGAGTGAACAAGCATGGGTTAGTTTAGGCCATAGGATATGTAAGACTTATTTGTCCTAATGCATATCTAAAGCTTAGGATATGTCTTCCTAAGTCTCTGAGCTTTGGTGTAGTATTCTCTTAGTCACTTTAAGTATCCTATGAATAGAAAAATCCAAGTTCCTAGAAGGTTCCTAAGTCTAAGACAGAAAAGATGAGCCTTACTCCAAAAGTGAAGTCAACACCAACCTAACCAAAGGATCTTTGTCAACAGCCATGAGTTGTGTAGTCTAAGGAGACTTTGTAGACCAAGGGTGGTGTTTGTCTAAGGAGACAGACTTAAGTATACCTTAGTTGACGAAGAGTTTTTTAGCCTATCAAATGCACCATATGGTTCACAACTCAAGAGATAGAGCCATCGAAAAACATACAGGCAATAGTCATGATCGTAATATAATGGTGTTATTTGGTGCAACCACTCGGTCAAAGGACTCTGATAATAATTGCATCATATATTGAGCCTACTAACCAAACCATGCGGATAGAGGGCACGACTCACGTCCTTACTAGCATGAGATTATTTGAGTGTGGATATAGTAGTACACTTGACTTGACATTGGCATCTTTGTAAGCAAAAATTTTCTTAATTTGTCACCTCCAATAAACAATTACGGTAGGTGGATGAATTAAATTTTAGCTTTATGTTTTTAGAGATTTAAATTCATTTAATCATTTTGAGCTTAATAATTCATCAAAATTTTTACTAAAATTGATATTTTGTTTATATAAATTTGATATAAAATTTTAAATAAATATTGATGGTAGTATCCCATCAGATTGAAATCTTCATTCAAAACAAGGGACAGAGCCATTAGAGAACATACGAGCTATAGTCATGACCGTAACATAATGATGATATTTGGTGATAACCACCTGATCATGTGACATTAGTCATAACCACATCATCTATGAAGTTTATTAGCCAAATCATACGGATAGAGGGCATGGGTCACGTCCTATTTGCATGAGATTATTTGAGTGTGAATATAGTAGTACACTTGACTTGACAATGACTCTTTAATGAGCTAGAATTTTTTCAATTTATCACCTTCAACAAACAAATGTGGTAGGAGAATGAATTGGATTTTAGCTTTAAGTTTTTAGAGATTGAATTCCATTTAATCATTTTGAGCTTAGTAATTCATTAGACTTTTTTCACTAAAATAGATATTTAGGGTATACAAATTTGATTTGAAATTTTAAACAAATTTTAATGATAGTATTGCCTTTGGCTGAAATCTTTATTCAATACAGCCATCATCGAGGTAAATTTTATCAACTTGAGTTCTTTTCTAGTATAGGAATGAGTCTACAAATTATTTATGAATTTAGATTTGTGGCGATTTAATATAAATACTTTAAAATTTTAAACAATAATAATCCTATCTGATTGGATTCTACAATCAACACAGCCATCACTAAGGTATATAAGTCTACTTGATCATTTAGTTTATTATTCCATATCCAACTAATTATATTAATTTAATAATAGAGAATCAAATCTAGGCTTATATTTTGATGATTTTTAATTTGAGATTATTAAATATAAATATCTTAGATAGTTTGATAATAATGACCACACTGATTAAAATTATTCTTTAACACGTCCATCATCGGGATGTAATTGATTTGAATATTTACATTGCAATTTGATAATTTTATTTTTAAGATAGAACCAATCTGAGTGAAATCTACAATCAGCATACATTATCAATTTTGTTTGCCTATTAACAGAGGATCGGGTCTATAGCTACAAATTGTGATTGTATTTTTTATATTAAAATAGAAAATTAAATATTTTAAATATATATATAACTTTTCTACTAAGACCTTTGATAGTCGTATGCAATTATATAAATCAAACATCATCCTTAGAAATTGAGTATTAAATTTACAACCAATTATGTCAACTCTTATCTTTGTAAAGAGGAGGATCATATTAGTTAAGTGGGACTTACGACTTCACTATATAGATAAAGTGGGTCATTGGAGTTCAATTTTAATTTCATTGAATTTTGTGCATTTTATGAAATCTGCACATCTTACGAGACATAATAGACTTTGAGCTTGTTTAGCACATACAAACTTTAATTTAGCACACATCATGAGGTAATCACATATCCAAGACTTTTGATTATTGGCATGTATTTTGATGTGCTAAATTAAAGTGCAAGATTGTCTCTTACTACATGAAAAGCTTTTCCTTAATTCATTTGTACTCATTTTAAGACATCAGATGTACATTCCTCTCTTAAAATACATGCTCAATTAATTTATAATTCTAATGCTTGCATGCACATCAGTGTAATAATTTGAACATTAAATTACCTCGATATGCATGCATATTATATTGCACCTTATAAATTATTTGCACTTATTTAAAGATAATAAATTCAAATATAAATTTATCTTAGGATGTGTGTAATATTCATCATATTTGAAAATTCTAATTATACACACATATTCTAATGCAATCATTCACACAACAATTCACTTTGAAATTTGTGTATGCTCGTATCTTAAATTTATTTGCATGCACTTCAACGGCAAAATTTTTTAGGCTTAATATTAATCGTAATTAGTAATTTAGGCACCAAAAACAATTTAGCATAATAGGCCCAGTCGTCCGTACAACGGGCCAATCTGATGATCTTGAGGCGCCCGGTCGTCCATCCAACGGACAAGCGCTCTTACAAAATTAGGGAGTAGCGGGCGGCGATGAACGTGGCATCCACGTTGGCGCCAGTCGTCCGTCGAACGGACTACTGACTCGTCCTTATTTCGGGCAAAAACCCGTGAGGGGGAGATCGCGATCTGCTTTCTATTTTCATCCTAATCCGTTGGCTCCCCCGTTCCACCGCCGGATTTCAGCAACCGAAGCACGCCGCCGGCCAAGGGGAGGTCATCACCGGCCAAGGGAGAGCTCGCCGTCGATCATCGAGTGCGCCACCGCCGGAGACAGCTTATTTCTTCGTTCGTCCACTGATTTAGATATTTTTTTTCCTAAATTCTTAATTTGTGATAGATCTTATTTCCTAAATGCTTATATATGAAAATCATGCACATTTAAATTATTAATAGAATGATCCTCATTCTCAAAGTGTGGAAAGTCCTAATTAGGTGGGTCCCACATTTGGCTTTCTTGTCCTCTATAAATAAGAGGGGTGGAATGATTCTCATTCTACCATTTCCTCTTTCTTCTATTAGCATATTCACATAAATTTAAGGTGCATTTTGGAGGCTTACGAGCTCATCTATTTGTGCTCCTTTTTTTAAGTCTTTTGTAATCCTCTTTTCCTGTCTTTGCATTTTTTTTTATATTCAATATTGATTATATCTATTCATTTTGTTTAATGTTAGTCTTGAGTATGTGTATTTTTCAACATTATTCTAACAATATTATGATGTTACCTCCTCACGTAGAAGGTCGCACAAGAACATTGGGTCTGTCCACTATGCTAAAAAAAATGTGTATGAGTGGTGTAAACATAATGGCCAAAAAAGACATGTATAAGATCTTCAAATCTGCCAAAAAAAACACATTTTCCATACTATGTTGAGAGAGCTATATAGAGGAACTTATAGTACACATTTTTATTATTTCACACATCATATTATACTTTTATACAATTAGAACACAAAGTGGTAAAATCACCGATAAAATAATATCATTTTTTTCTAATTTCCAGTTTTTGTTTTTATATATTTTTTTATTTATGAAAACATATATATATATATATATATATATATCTTTATTTTTAATAAAAAAAGAATGAGAGAGAGAGAGAGAGAGAGAGAGAGGCAGCGAAGTAAAGTAAAATAAATAAAAAAATATTTTTGTTTTTTTTTGTTTTGGTGGGCATGTAGAGAGAGAGGAAGAGAGAGAAAAGAGAGAAAGAAGATTAAACAGTAATCAGAGATTATTACGTACGGAGTCCGCACCGTGCAAACTCCAATCAGAAGGCTCCATTTTTTTCTTTATAAATTAAAAAAAAATTGATTGGTGCACGTAATAATTTTTTGTAATTAGAGAGAGCGAGAGAAGAGAGAGAAAGAAGATAGAGAGATTTATATATATATATATATATATATATATATATATATATATATAATATTATATTAAAAATATCATGTATTTTTTAAAAGTGAAATTTATTTTTTTAAGTATAGAAAAATATTAGATAAATAAATATCTATGTTTAGATATTATATACCTAAATATATAAAAATTATGATATATATATATATATATATATATATATATATATATATATATATATATATATATATATATATATATATATATATATATATATATATATATATATATATATCAGATAAACAGAAACAGAGTCAGAAGAAAATATTTTCTTCGATTTGGATAGATTTTGAGAGAGAGAGAGAGAGTGGCTGGCGGAGAAGAAAAAGAAAGGTGTGATTTTTTTTTTATCTCTCGATTTTGAGAGAGAGAGAGTGGCAGTTGAGATTCGGTTTGGGAGGGATCTGGGTTGGTTCACCGGCGACCCTCGTTGGCGGTGGAGGTGTGTTTCGTTCGGTGAAACGAGATGCAGCATGCATGCGACGAGAGGGACATCCAGTGGACGAGGATGTTGAAGCCTGGAGTGGGCTGTTTGGCGGTGGCTTGGGCTGGGACGGGGAAAGGTTGGTGTGGAAGAAGAAGTGGGTGAGAGAAAGAAGGAGATGGGATTTCAGTGGGAGAAGCGGGGATTAGAGAAGAGGGAAGTATTGTGAACAGCAGGTCGTCAGAATTATCCTGCTTTTTAGATAATTTTAGGTTTGGTAAAAAAACTTTCTTTTTTTTTTTTTTGTTAAATGAGAAACAGATAGGACAATTCAAGCGGCGAAGCAGTGTACGATGTCCCGGAAAATCAGGATTTTTCGATGTGTCGCAGGAGGCGTACAAAGTCCTGATATTTTGGTTCATTGATCTATCTGAAGAAGGCAACGACTTCGCGGCCATTTGATTGGATTTATTTTACAATTAAGCTTTATGATAATCCTAATATTAATATATAAATGCTTTCTAATTTGAAGTCCCGAAAACTTTTTCGAGTCCACAAAAAATCCATTAACATAAATCATTTAAATGGCTGTAGTTTTATCATATGCATGTTCGTGAGTTATAATAACTATAATAAGCAAAATTTTAAGTATAATTTTATCAGAATATAATTCCATTCTATATTATATATATATATATATACTTTCTTATAAATATACTACAATTCAGAGTGAACATATCAATTAATATTGTGAGAAATAATAGCCTACATAAATAAATAAATAATATTATGCATAAAGAGATATAAGAGATTAAATAAATATTTAAATGAATGTGTGAATATATAAGTGACATTAATGCTTGACTAAGTGTATTTGAAATAATTGAGAGGTATAAAAGTGTAATGAGAATTTGATGTAATATGTTCAAAATTCTTGTTTATTTCTATTATATTATTGTGAGGCAATAAGAAAGCAA
This sequence comes from Cymbidium sinense, assembly GCA_021442155.1. NCBI lineage: Eukaryota > Viridiplantae > Streptophyta > Magnoliopsida > Asparagales > Orchidaceae > Cymbidium > Cymbidium sinense. Next base: position 73,360,223 of record CM038227.1, on the reverse strand, counting down.
TAAGGTGATATTTATGTTTTGATTCATGATGAATGTCATTAATGTTAATTTTTTTATTGGCAAAATAAGCTTGAGAGAGCATAATGTTTAACATGTTTAGATGCTATATGCAGTATCACTTATTTATTATTAGTATTGTTGAGCTATATTTAAACACAATATGTTTTACTGTTAATGGTGAGATTCGGGCATACATTGAGTCGCCACCAGCGAAGTGAGGGAAAGGGGTGAACAAAGAATCAAAGAGATAAGAATAAAATCAAAGATAATGTTTGCGGGCTCTGTGTGTGTGTGATGGAAACCGACAAGGGAAGGAAGAAGCTTTTGCCTTGAATGAGAGAAGAATAAAATGATATTAGGGGCACGTTTGGTATAACTGCAGTTGTTTGAGAAGCAATTGTGAAGCTGCTGCAGAAGAAGCTAGTGATAGGAAGTTGTTACTGCTAAAGGTGTGATTCTGTTTGCAAAACTCAGTTCAAAATCATTTGTATATCTGTATGTATAAAAGACTAAAATATCCCTATGAGCATATAGTTAATAAAATAGAATCATCTTACGAGAGAATTGACCTTTTTTATTCTTTTTTAATAAATATATGTTAGATGAATTTAAATAAAACAAAAAGAGCGTTAAGGTTATCACAATATGCTAATTTGCATGTTCGATATAAATAATGAATGTGCTGAATATTATTTGGAGTATTGGGTTTAATTAGTAAATTATATTCAATTTTTATAAATATATTTACTCTTTCTCTCTCTTATCCAAACTCTCAAATACATATTCCTTCCTAATTATCTCGAGAAATCAAGTTTTAACCATTCACACCCATAACTCTCCAAATTGTAATATATATATTTTTCCACAAAAGATAGAAATTTTATTACCCAAAAGAAGATACACAATGCTTAAATGGAAAAAATCTTAAAGTTAATGCTTCAAAGAGATACAATAATCCTAAGGAGAAAATTCTCCTAACTAATATAAAAAATAGAATAAAGAAAAAAGCAAAAGCCAAAATCAGCAATAGCACTAGTTCCCTCATGAGAAAAGATCAAAACCACTTCAAGGCAACACCCTATAAAAATACCTACAAGAAGCTCAAAAAGGAAATAAGCAAGTGTGTATGAAGGGATGTTAAAGCAAAACAAGAAAGAAAGCACAGGCTTAGTCAAAATCAATCCCAAAGAGCAACACCATATGTGAGCATCCAAGCTTCAAAAAAAAAAGTTACAATCACATAAAATGCTATCAGCCTTAAAGATAAAAAGAAAAACATCAATGTCATCACAACCAAAGCACTCACCAGAGAGAAACAGCCACCAAGCACCAGGATCTGATACCATATAGTAGGACACAAGACCAGCACAGTTAACCAGAGACAAACTACCACCAGCAATCAGAAAAGTAACAAGCCCAAGCACTACAATAAGAGAACACCAGCACTAAACCAGAATAAATCAGTCAGGGAAAAAAACAAGTAACAAAGCCAAACCAATAACCAAAGATCACCAGCATGAGCACTAGCAAAGAGCAAAAAGTGTTTTAAAACAGCTGAAAAATTATACAAAACAACCCCAAAAAGACCATAAGATAATATGGCTCTTCAAATTTGAGTGCCCAATAAAATTTGGTCTGGTCCAAAAATCCTCGCAGTAAAACAACCATCCACACTCTCAAATCCCAATTTTATTTTCACTAATGCACTTGGAAGTAAGATGCAGTAGTTTTGAACAAATAGGTAATATATTTATGCTGAACAAATTTCTTATATATTGAACATCTATTCAATTTTTAGTAATATTTCAACCTAAAGAAGCAAGTAAGCATCACTATACATCCTACCTAAACTTTTTTAAGCTAAATTTGTGAATTTCATTCCCCATTCATCCGTGGCGAGTGCTGCAATAAGTATCTAGCCTATTTTGCATAAATTCTATCAATACTATTAGTGCATTTCCTAATCTATTTCACTTAATATCACAGAACAGTAAATTGAAGAATTACACGGGATGGGATAGATGAATCACACACTATAGATACCAAGAAAATAAGAGGGCTAGAATGAGATAAAATAGGAGGCGGCCAATACAGATAAGAGAATAGGGAAGATGCAGTAGATATCGAAGATGGGTGGAGCGACGGTGAGCTAACTGCTATTGGTGAGATCAAAAATAAAGTAGCAGAATTTCAAAAGAGTGTTCAATAGATAATTGAATGTACAATAGACTACCGCTAGAAGCTGTACCTTTGAGACTACAGGCTTCGTGCAAGGAGTTTTGAACAACTGGAGTTGAAATGAGAAGCATGGGCAATAGCTACTGTCAGCTTACGAGGGAGGCCTACGGTTCCAAGCGAGTGACTGCGAGGGGGCAAGGCCGACGATCGAGAGTTTCCTGTGAAGAAGGCACAAGATAAGAGCGGCGTGTGATGGTTTCTCACGAAATTAGCCTCTGAATGGATATTTTAGGGAGTATAGAAGGAATTCTGTGGACCACAGCTTCCTCCCCGAGCTTCGCGGCCGCTTCGCGTCTGATTCCTGAGCCGAGGAAAATAAGTTATGAAACAAATAGTTCCGCAGCGTGATTTTGCATCGCAACGCGGTTCGCAGCTGTACCAAACAGACCTTAGTTTATTGTGAAATGCATAGAACGAGATGCAATGCACGGACATGTATCTACAGTACGAAGAGATTTTTTATTTAATTATTTTGTTTCTATTATTACTCTTTTTTCGAATAAAACCAAGAAATGAAAATTATTATAATCTCAATTTAAATTAAAAATTTATTTAAATTCAGTTTTCTACTAATTTTTAAATATGAATGAACGTATTATAATTTAATATAAATGTCATACATAAACTGAGGCTTAGATTAATGTTATTCTATTTAACATGTATATATTAAGTAAGCATATTGATACATCCTCAGAAAATTAATCTGATCAAGCACGAATCTCAAGGCATTTTCAGAAATGCTTCGATCTAATCACAGATTTCAGCAAGCCTATAGTCAAACTGACCGTCTCGATGAGACGAACATAGCAACATCAAGCATAGTGATCCGATCGACTCGAGATCAAGCTATCGGGCATGAAAATGGATCTGATTGCCAAATGGTCACCAAAGCGACATATTTATAGTCGGTCGGCGGCTCGTCAAGGCGAATCCAACGAATCCAAGATCACCCAATTTACATCATTAAGGCACCTAGATCATCAAAATACACCGTCCGTCGAGGGATCGCAGGCGTCAGATGGGAGTGGTTGGAGTTTTCCGAATTTACAAGGCGCCACTCCCAAAATCTATAAATGAGCCTCATTCTCACCTTAGAGAGGACAGTCGATTGGAAGACCAGAGCTCGAGAACCACTCGACCTTGGCCGACATCTATCACCAAGTGCCACCAAGTAGTGCACGAAGATCGAGCTTCGCCCTTAGGAGATGCCCAGAGGACTAGAAAAGAAGACCGGTTCGCTCTTTTCTCCACGAAGATCAAGAGGTTGCTCCCGGAAGATCTTCTGCCGCTTTTGGGAAACTTCTCCCTTGGGTTGGAGTTGAGATATTGTATTTTCTACACTAATATTGTTTCAGAAACACCTTCTTCTCCGAACTAACGAAGCAAGGACACGTATCTTTGAACACATAGTGAAAGTTCTGGTGGGCAAGGCCGTGGTTTTCATAGGTTTTCCACGTATAACCCCGTGTTCATATCCCCTTGTGTGTTGGATAATTTTGGGCTACGGCGAAGATCTCGCATCTACCGAATAAAATTCTCGCAACATCAATGACGTCTCGATGAGGCGACAACAGCAACATCAAGCATGATCGATCCGAATCATTCGGATCAAATCGGGGCATGAAAATGGATCGATTGCCAAATGGTCACCAAAGCGACATATTTATAGTGGTCGGCGGCTCGTCAAGACGAATCCAACGAATCCAAGATCTCCCAATTCCGACATCATTAAGGCACCCAGATCATCAAAATACACCGTCCGATCGAGGGGATCGCACTGGGCCGTCCGATGGGAGTGGTTGGAGTTTTCCACCAATTTACAAGCCACTCCCAAAATCTATAAATGAGCCTCATTCTCACCTTAGAGGGGCCGAATCGATTGGAAGACCAGAGCTCGAGAACCACCGGTCGACCTTGGGACGATCTATCACCACCGTGCCACCACATAGTGCACGAAGATCGGGGCCAGAGATCGCCGAGGACTAAAAGACCGGTTTCTTTTCTCCGAAGATCAAGAGGTTGCTCCCAGAAGATCCGTTCCTGCTTTTTGGGAAACTTCTCCCTTAGGTTGGAGTTGACCGATATTGTACTTTTCTACACTCGAATATTGTTTCATAGAAACACCTTCTTCTCGAACTAACGAAGCGGCGTATCTTTGAACACATAGTGAAAGTTCTGGTGGGCAAGGCCCGTGATTTTTTCCTTAACGGGTTTTCCATTATAACCCCTGTTCATATCCCGCTTGTGTGTTGGATAATTTTTGGGCTCGAAGATCTCGCATCTACCGAATAAAATTCTCTAGCCATAAAATCTTAGTTTTACTAACCGGATGTCGATCTGATATTAAGGAAAACTACTTTTGTTTTGTTAAATTTTAATGATTGTATTATAATTTTTTAAAATTTCAATGGTTGTGCGTTAATCCTGATTTAAAGTTAATTTGATTTTGACTTTCTTTTATTAAATACCAACATTTTTATAATAATAATAACAAATATATTACAATTATAATTTTTTTGTTATAATCACTTAGCTAAAATATGTTGACAAAATAAAAAAGTGATTATTTTAAATTTAACTTAATTTAATAACATACTATATTAATTCAATTCAAATAAAGTATGTACGCTAATTAATTTTGATTTACCTGACAAGGAAACACCTAATTTAAATTACTCTTAAGTTTAATTTTCTTAATTTATTATATGATCATTTTATCATTTACTCTCGTAGATATTTTCGTTGCACGTTTGGAATTGTCATTGTCGAGCCTCATCATAAATAATTTTTTGTATTTTACATTCGTCATTTGATTATTTTTTTATCAAATCAATTGAGAGCATCTTTTCAACCCTCTTTGAAGTATCTTGGACTCAATTCATATGATTTTGATTCATTATCTATTTAATCGGAGCCTTCTATCCGCTCGTAGATAAATACTACGGATCTAATATTGTGTGGAACAAAAATAAGATGAGGCTACCACACAATTTTTACGTTGTACTCATTACCATAATTAATTATTATTTTAATTAAGAGTGAATCCCACAAAGATGTCTTTATCTTCTTATAAATTGAAATGTTATTATCTTCGTTCTATTCCATTTTAGTTCTTAAGAAGGCTTGGAGATTGGAGGATTTTGAAACTAAGAGATTGTGCCGCGATCAAAGCAGGTATTTTTGTTCTTCACTTAATACCATGTAAGCCTTTTCCTTTTATTATATGCTTAATATTCATAGGTTGATTTGATTCATCTTGCAGAATTTTTCATTTTAGACTATTTGTTTATTTTATTTGAGCTATTTGAAATTTGATTCAAAATCCCCTATAATTTCAATAATATCACGACATCGTGATCGTAGAATGGGATACTTCAGGATGCAAAAGGTTTATTCATCATGTTAACTTAGGGGTTGTTTGATAGCGTCTTTGGAATCACGCTAACATTTCGTTGGTTCAGTAAAGTAAAATTAGGTCATTTCAAATCTGAGAAAGATCGGTTCGTGTATTTGGAATTATTAAAAGGAATTCAAATACAAACAATGAAAAGTGATGCGGCGGCTCGGCCTCGCCGCCGCTCTGGCCCGCATCTCGTCCGCCCGCTTCACACCGCCGCTCGCCACCTCCGCACCAGCCCACTGCCACTTCGCTGCCGGCCGTCGCCCGCTTGACCAGCCGTAGCAAACGCGCCGCAGGCACTACCGTCGGTCAGCGACCCGCCGTCTGGCCGCCGGCGTAGAAACATAACCCCACGTCCAAACCTTGATTTCTTTACATTACATTTTATCAACCAAACAAAAAAATGTAAAATCATGAATTTGTAAAGCTCTCAACCAAATAACTATAAAGTAATCCTTTTATATTGAATTCCTTTTACACTGTATTTCAAATGTAGGTAACCAAATAGCCTCTTAGATATAAAGATTTGTATTTTGAGATATCGCAGCTGAGTCTTTAATGCTCACAACGTTGCCTTAGATACAGTGAGGTCTACCAACACTAGCATAAATGATAATATATTTTCTCGCCAGCTCGAGTCCCAACACATGTCAATACTTTAATTAATTTTTTTTTCTGACGAAATCACGACACACGTGAGTACTTATTTTTGAGTTTCGAAAACTATACTTTTATTGCGAGCAACGATGACAGACCGTGCGTGTTGATTAAAATGATTTGATTTTTCTGATTTTGATTAGTTTTTTTTTTAAATAAACAAAGGGAGCGAAGTCAGATTAAGGGTAGGCTGTTGTGAGGGAGACTCGACAAAGCAAATAAAGAAGACTGTTGTCGATAACTCTAAAAATTAAAGGTTGTTTGGGTTGCGGAGATTCAAGAAGTGATTTATTGTTGAGTTCGTGGGAGGATATGACATCTATTTAGAAATATAAGTAATTGTTTGAATCTTACTGTTTATGAATTCAAGCCAAGCAGATTAGAGATAGTTGAGTTGGTTGCTTGGCTTATACATAGGACAAGAAAGAAACAAAGAAAAAGAGACAGAGAGAGGAGGTAAGAAGAGATGTACAGTGTCGTCTGATAGAGGAACTAGGTAAGCAGCAGGTTGTGGCGATCTAATATATTTAGACAGATGTTACTGGACGAGGGAATTGACTTTTGGTAGTTGCAGGTTTTGGATGGATCTGCAAATTTGGTGTGGCTGGAAGGTTACCAACGGGAATTTGTGGAGATGGGTCTGAGAGATGAGGGCTGTTGTAGCTGCTCGATGTGGAGACTTGAGTTGTTGCGAGCTGTGTAAGTCGAAACTAGGAGATCGGGATAGCTGTTCGCAAAAGGAAGACTCTGAAAATGGAGATGGAGACGAGGATTTGGAGGATTCGGAGATGAAGCAAGAGAGATGATGTGTAATGTCCAGAAAGAGAAGGACAGTGTGAGCAGCGTTCAGAGAGGTGGGGTGATGCTGGCGGGATGTGTAGAAGGTTGCAGATGAGCGGAAGAGGATACATGAGAGTGTTGAAGAGGAAGAGGAAGAATTTTTAGGTGAATGCTGAGAGAGTGAATCGAGCTACGTTTTTCGTTATTGGAGATGAAATGGGAGGCACGCGTTGCTGTCGGCCAGATGCACATGAGGGAAAGCTTTTCGCGAATGGGAAAGGTAATGGAGAGGAAGAAGGCTGCGTTTGCTGGGCTCTTGAATTGAAGTGAGATCGAGAGATAGTTGGGAGAGAACCTCACAGAGAAATCCTATGCACTATTGAAAATTTCTTTTTTTTTACGAAGCGAACAGATGGAGACGTGAGTACGAAAGACGCGTAGCAAATTCAGATGAAATTGGACATTGGTACGAGGATTTTATGGGACAGATTGCATGTGAAATTCAATAATCCTAATTAGCTAAAACTTAACTACTTGTCGTGGGCTTCGAAAATTCACGTCCAACCTCTCAAAGGAAATTAGAGTATAAATTTTGTGATGAACTAAATTTTTAGAAGGTAGATAATTATTTGTAAGAGATAAATAAGAGAACTAGAGATTTCGCTCTAATTTTGTAAGAACTTTTAGATCTGGTTCCAAATTTTCTATAGGTGCAAGCATTTATAATTAATTACTCTTCCCCAATTAGTGAGAGAGTTCTTTCAAATAAGGTTAGTCATAAGTCGCTAATTGCTTAGCGTATAGTAGCAACAATTCAGATTTAAAATTTGATGAAATTCATCATTTCTTTTATGCTTGAAGCATATGGTTGGGGAAATGTTGGCCGATCAAGATCCCATGGTTTATCATCGGTTATCATGATCTCGGTCCACTTTGTTAGAGGATGTGGTCGGCCCCTAACCAAAGGATCCTGTCGGCTATGGGTTGCATTATCCAAGGAGACCTTGTAGACTATGGTTGATATTTGTCTCAAGGTATAATTTTTTAGTCAACCATAACTAACAAATGGCTTTTTGTCCTATTAGGTATAGCATATAATCCACAAGTAAAAGGGGTAGAAAATCATTGGGGACATATATGATGATCATAATATAATGGATCCTACGCCAAACTAATAGGTCAAGGCTCGTCAGAAGCTTTTGTATGTGGGGCCTCGACCAAACTACATTAAGCGAGGATGTGAGTCAGTCATCGATATAAAATATTTTGAGTGCGAGCGTACGATACATACTATGACATTAGCTTCTATGTGAGTTTAAATTAACATAAATTTGTCACCCTTGACAAATAATTGCAGAAGGCGGATTGATCAATTTATTTATTTTTTTAAATTGTTTTTTATGATGAATTTTCATTTAATCAATTCTCTTATTTTGAAATTTTCGGAAAATTTGATAGTTAATAGGAATTTGACTAAGCATTGAAATTTTTTTAAATTTTTTTTAAATAATAATAAACCCGTTTGATTGATATTCTCAATCAACACAATCATCATCGTAGACATTGTCAACTCTATTCTTTGTTAGCAAAGGATGAGTCAACAACTTGTATTTAGAAATTGAATTTAAGATACAAAAGTTTAAAAATCTGAATAATAGTAATACCCTCCGGTTGAAATCTACGCTCGCCACAGCCATCATTGGGAAAATTAATTTATTAAATTAAATTTATTTGAGAACTCTAGACCCTGTCAACTATGTTTAGTTCCTAACAGAAGACCAGATCTGTAAATTAAAGCTCGTAGCTATATTTCATAACTTTGTAACTGAATATCTTTTGTGTTTCAATAAATATATTTATATTTTGAAAAGTTAATGATTAATTCTTCCAAATATTCATTATTTTGAGATATAATTATGAATTTACAATATATTCACAAATACAAAATAAATTCTAAATTTATGTATTTATTTATTTTAACTCACATATGTGGGCTCCGAAAATTCGCCACCGACCTCTTTGATGAAGAGTGATTTAAAGTGTCAAAATTTTGAGATGGAATATTAGATAAGACACTACTGAGATTTCTCTCATTTGTGAGGACTTTAGATCTAGTTCTAGGTTTCCTATAGGCACAAGCATCTATAGTTAATTACCCCCTCAATGCTGAGAGAGAACTTTCGTTTAAGGCTAATCGTTAGGTCGCTTAGTGCGTAGCATATAATAGCAGTACGTGGAGTTTTAGAATTTAGATTTATGAAATTCATTCTGTTTAACTTAAAGCCGATGGTTGGGGAGTGATGACGTGCCCGATCTAGATCCCATAGTTATCTCGGTTATCTGATCCCTTCTACTTAGTGAGGAGGTGGTCGATGACGATCGAAGGATCCTTGTCAGCAGCCATGGGTTGCATCATCCAAGAAATCCTTGTAGACCTGGGGTGGTGTTTGTCTAAAGAGACAAACTTAAGTCTACTTTAGCTGATAGAGAGCTTTTTATCCAATCAAGTATACCCTATGATTCACAACTCAGCCATTGGGTACATCAGAGCTACATTCTAGTAATATAATGGTGTCATTTAGCGACAACCACCCTGGGAGGACTCGGTCGTAAAGCATCATGTGTGCTCTTGGCCAAGCCACGCAGTCAGAGGACACGGGCCATGTCCTTGCTGGCATGAGATTGTTTGAGAGTAAATATAGTTGTGTACTTGATTTGACTTTGGCTCCTTTGTAGGGTTTTCTTAATTTGTCACCTTCAAATTGTGAAAGATGGATTGATTTTTAGCTTTAAATTTTAGATTAAATTTCATTTTGATATTTAGAACTTGGTGATTTATGTGATTTTATGTTTGCATTGATATTTGAATTTGATTAATTTGATTTGAGCCTGCAAGCATATTTTGATGGTAATTATTCTCTCTGGTTGAAATCTTCATTCAACACAGCCATCATCGGAGAGGTTTATTATTTTGCTGTTTTAGATCCTGTCGACTCTATTAATTTAATAATAGAGGATCAGATCAACTGTCATATGATAAAATTATCTTTTCAGATGTTTTATTAGACTGAAGGTATTACAATATAATTAATGGATTTTTTTAGGTTTTTTAACGGACCCATCAAGACTAAGCGAATCACCCTCCTCACACTAAATTTAAGCATTCAACATAGTGTTGCCCATGCGGTTGTTTAAATCATTTAATTTATTATTTTAGATCTTGTTGACTCTATCAATTTAATAATAAATGATGACTAGATTCATATTTTGAGAATTTTGAATTTGAAAATATTGAATATAATATCTTAAATATTTTGATAATAGTTACCCTCTGGTTGATATCTTCAATCAACTCGGTATCATTGAGTTAGGAGATGATAGTTATACTCCCTAATGACGTAATTAGCTTCTCAAAGATTTTCTCGGTCAGAAAGCTATAATAACATCATTAGGTTTTGTTAACTGGGCATCAAGTAAGTAGGGAATCAACTGCGATCCTCAAACACTAAGTTTATGCATTCAGTATCGGCCATGCGGTGTATCAAGAATGCTTGTACAATTTTAAGACATTGAATTTGAGTTTTAATCATGACTCTAATGTGTACAAAGCTCATTCCATTGAATTATTTAAGTGAATCTTGATAACACAAATTTGAATATTAGGTTGCCTCGTGATTTGTGTACTATCTATTTTATTAAAATTTTGATTATTTGCATACATTTTGAGATGATAAATTTGAATATAGGCCAACTTCATAATGCATGCAATAGTTCAATTGAAGCCTTAATTAACGTCTTCTGTTTGCTTGTACGATGTGTTGCGAATTCAGTGGCGTAAGAAATTTAAAATTAACGTATTCTTCAACTCGATTCCATTTTAATTCCTGACAAGATATTATTTCAAAAATTTAGGCTTTACTTGGGTGGCAAAATTCGTCTTTATATAGCTTATTTTATTTTAAATGGTCCCCACAGAGCATCTTTTCTTGTCTATATATAGACAGACTGTTCAGTTCATTTTCATTCAAATCAATTTAGTCGTTAAGTCATCCGAAGGTTTGGTGTGTGAGAATGTTCGCTTGTGTTTTGGGTGAAGTCCTAAATCCTCTAGTAAGTTTTGTCTTTCTCTCCTTTTTTTTTAAATTGATTTTATTTTACAAATAATATTTTTGTTTCTTAATTTTTTTTATTTTAATTATTATTATGCATTTTTTTTAGTTTTATATTATACTTATGTTTATTTGGGCCCATTATTAGTTCAAATTTTACCAGCCTCCCGGCATCATCCTAGCGTAGGGGGCTACATCGGAGGGCTATTAGGCCTTCCCGTCAGCTCTACTGAGCATAACGGTCAGTGTCTTACAACACTATGATCATAGTCTTCTACCCGTTAACTCTACTGAGCATAACAAAGTCTTCAAACTCGTCACCTCTGTCGAGCATAACGAGATCTTCATACCTGCATAGCACAAAATATACATATATGTTCTTGAATGTTCAGTCTTCAATTAATTAATTTTTATATCCCTTTAATTTATCTTATAATTAATAAGAATAATGAATTGTCCCTCAAATCTATAACAAGCTAATTTAAGAATATCAAATTACTCTTTTTGAGATACGAAACTATTTTGTAGCTGAAATGAAAATGGAGTTGAAGTCCTGCTAAGAAGAATTTTTATATGATGTTGGAACAATCCTATATGGATGAGTTTATATAGCTTGTTGGAAAAAAAAAGAAAAAATTAATTTAGACAAAACATGGGCAGGCAGAATAACTATATGGCAGCAAACACTTATAGTCGTACAACTTTTGGACTAGTTTACGAATTAAGAAGCTGATAACATGGTTGCTGCACTTCACGTGAAACATGCATTAAGATCTCCATTCAAATGGGAAGGATAGGAAGCCGTATGTTGGAGATGAAGGTGATATGCTGGAGAAGGGATGGCTGATAGTAGAAAATGGAAGAATGAATTTGCGGCGCAAGGTGTAGAACAAAGGGACTCAGGTTGAGCAGCAAATTCCTTTTCTTCGGTTTCCTGTAAACCACAGAGAGAGAGAGAGAGAGAGAGAGAGAGAGAGAGAGAGAGAGAAGGAGAAAGAGACCAAGAGAAGAGAGAGGAAATAGACGGCAAGCTTTATTTCTTTTCAGTTTCGATAAATCCTAAGAGAGAGAAAGAGAGACAGCTGGAGAGAGCAACAAACTTATTTTTTTCTTTTCTCTTTGGTTTCCTGTAAATCTAAAGAGAGAGAAAGGAGATAAAGAGAGAGAGAGATGGAGAGAGCAGCAAACTTGTTTTCTCTTTGGTTTCTGTAAATCTAAGAGAGAAAGGGAGACAAAGAGAAAGAGAGAGCAGGAGAGAGGGCATCAAACTTATTTTTCTTTCTCTTTGGTTTCCTGTAAATCATAAAGAGAGAGAAACAAAGAGAGAGAGAGAGAGAGAGAGAGGGAAAAAGAGAGAGCTATTGTAATGAGTGAAGCTTCTGAGCTGACGAGAATAGGGAGGGAGAACGGGAGAGACGGCAGGCTCAACCTGCTATGTTGTGTGAGATTTTTAGAGAGAGCGGGAGGAAATGACGCCACAAGCTGGAGCCAGAAATGCAGGTCTGCCTCCTTGCACGATCTGCAATGGACCAAGAGCAGTGAGGGAAGGAAGAGAGATGCCAAAAAAATGAGAGATCCAAGGCCATGCAAATGACCAAGAGCCGTTTTCTATATTCTCTCTGCTATGAAACGAGTTATTTTTTTTGGAAAAATTAAGGGCGATGTCCAATTTCATTCCAAATGTTTAAATACAAAACAAAACTTACAAAGGTCATATTTGATCAGTGAAAAAATGAAACTAATAAAAACGCAAAATGACTGGTATAAACCAGCAAAACAAAACAAACTGTCGATTTAAGGACTCAGATCGTAGTATCGTTGAAAATTCAGGCATAGAGGTAAAGATAGAGGTCCATAGCAGGCAAGCATGACTGCCATCCGAAGTTTTGTCAACAAGCCTAGAATCGGGTTAAGATAAATGATAACGGTTTCCATGAAAAACAAGCATAACGCATCAATGCTCTATCAAATAAATTGAAGATCATCGAGCCTCGAGAGAATAAGATGAGCAAAAGCGGCAATTCCCAAGAGAACGGATCGAAAAATTATACAAAGTTTCTCCACCATATAAAATTAGTAAGATATCGAGACCACCCTTCCTTGAATTTCCATCTTCTTAACTTATAAGCAATAGTGGAGCGAATGCGATTTTCCAGCCATTCAAATGTGTTAGCTGTCTGCATATGAAGCCTATAGTCTCGTTCTTTCCATATACAGGTTGTCATAATAGCAATAATAAGATAACAAAATCTGGCCAAAATTTTATGATAAATACTACTAAATTATGGTAGAGTAGTAGGAATAAGTATATAACTGCCACATGAGAGTAATTTCTTAACCAATTTCATTGACATATGACATTCAAAGAATAAGTGGGAATGAGATTCCAATTCACATTCTTGAAAAATATAATTGAGTAACTCCCAATCCTCTTACATAAAGTATCGATGTTTTCAAGCCTTTATTGTAAGCCATCCGAAAATAAAGCATAATTTAAGGCATTACCTTTGAACCAAATCTCATGTACCCAACCGACTTTGGGGTCATCAAATAGGGAATTAATAATTTGATATTTCAAAACCGAGTATGAGTCCCAAAGATACAAATCTGCAGGCTACTTAGGAGTAAAGTTATTCAGATAATTATAGCATTCAGCTGAAAGCAATTGAATACCCGAGGGAATAGTCAAAGATCCCTCATGAAAAAACCCATAAACGAAGCTTTAGCGGGTTTGTCAAACTAAAACATTCATTTCCAAGCTAATGTAAGGAAAATCACTTACACCGTGGATCAAAAAAACAGATAAAGAAGAATTCTCACAAGGCGACTCAATTTTATTCTGTAAAGCAAATGCTTCTTTCCACAAAGAAGAAGTTCTACCCAAATCAATTTTCCATAAGGAGATATATTTGCTTGACACATGGGCAAAAGGAGAAGGATTAAATATTTTCCATATGCATTTAATTTTGCATAGAACATTGAGTATCAATTGAATGCGACCGACACCCCTCTATTTGAGGCATAGCTTTGTTCCGGAGATTAAATGAAGCTTTTTGGATTCCCCATTATGATAGAAGAAGTTAACCATAATTGAAGAAATTCTTTTATGAATGCATTTAGGGAAAGAAATAGATCTTAACCAATAGTAAAGGTAGTTGTTCACAGAAGCTCTTAGAAGTTGGTATCTTCCCCCAAAAGACAGCAGTTTACTCTTCCAACCAGCCAGCCAAAGTTGTAGCTTATCAAAAAGAGGGTTAAAGTGATAAGATTTCTGCTTACCAGAATTGAGGGGGAGCCCCAAGTATTTAAAAGGAAAAGTACCAATATTAATATTAAGCATCTCTCCAAACAAATTATAAGAGTGACTAGATCCGAAAAGCGATTAAGGATTTCCCCATTAACTTCAAGCGAGATAATCAAATCGCTTAATACATCTTTTAATGCTAAGATTGAGCTATGACAAGCTTTTCCCATAAGCAGAAGGTCATCAGCAAATAGTAAATGAGAAGAGGAATTATTATCAATAGAGATAGGAAAGAATTTGTTAGAATTGACCTGCTCCTCCAGAAAACAAGAAAATGAATCCATGGCTATTGTGAATAAGAAGGGGGAGAGAGGATACCCCTGCCTAAGACCATTTGAAGAGTGGAAGAATCCTTTAATTTCCCCATTGAGCACAATAGAAAAAGGAATGTCATTGATGCATGCTTGGACCCAATTAAGAAATTTTGGTGGGAACCCTTTTTGGGCCATACGGTGAAATAAAGCAGCACGATTGATTAAATCAAAAGCCTTTCGAAGATCAATCTTGGCTAAAAAGTAATCAGGACTATTTTTTTCAGTAAACCCGTAACCAATTTCATGGGCCATAGAGATATTATCAGAAATATCTCTTAATCGATTGAGTTGAATGAATAATATGAGGGATGACATGCTTTAATCTAATTGCCAGAACTTTAGCCACCACTTTATAAAAGAAATTGCATAAAGAAATGGGTGAGTTGGATAATGAATTGGAGTGCTTGATCTTGGGGATAAGTGTGATTAAGGTGTGTTTGAATACTCTAGAGTTTCCCCACTTTAAAGAAGTGGTGAGCGAAACATAAACTTTTCCGGAATTTCCCAATATAAGTAAAAAAATTTAACATTGAATCCATCCGGTCGAGGTGACTTGTTCTCATTGAAGCTATGAAGAGCATCTAAAATTTCTTGGTCAGAGATGTCTCCTTCCAACCAAACAGTTTGATCAAGAGAAATTTGTTGGCCGGCTGGAATAATATGCCTAGAGGGTTCAAAAAGGTTATGATGATTGAACAAATCAGCAAAAGAGTTACATATTTCATCTGATATAGCATTTGACTCAGAAATAAAGCCTCTATGAGTGTTTAGACCTCAAATATGATTTGTGTTTTGCCTCTCCTTAATAGAGCAAGAATTTAATGTCGTCATCACGAATTTATAAGCCAATGAGCTTTGGATCTTTGAGCGACCCATGAAACTTCATTTCTTATAAGCTCATTGTATCTCTTTGATGTTCTTTGCTTCCGTAAGATGAGCATTAAAAGGTTCTCTTTCCAATCTAAGAAGAATGTCTTCTTGTTCACTTTTACTATTTAATTGGATAGTGATGAGGATGAGGCCCATCTTTGATGCTTAAGAAGTGTTTTAGAAAGTTGAAGCTTTTTAGAAAGGACATAGATAGGATCTCCATTAAAGTAAGATTTCCATGCTGATTTAATAACATCGAAGAACTCATCATCATATTTGACCCAATAATTTCTGAACATAAATCTAGTAGAAGCCAGAGGCATATTATCCATATATAAGATGAGAGGAGAGTGATCGGAGGAGAGAGGAGCAGCCACCTTGTAGTGTGAAGCAGGAAATTGATCTATCCATTTCAAGTTACACAGAATTCAATCAATTTTTGTATATATGGGTCGATCGGCTTGTTGATTTGACCAAGTGTAGTACTATCCGTCTTGAGATCGGTCAAGCCACAGTCATTAATACAATCTCTAAAATCCACGAAACTTTTGCAATTAAGCTTCCACCCAATTTTTCTTAGGTGGGAGATAATGCAATTGAAGTCCCCAATGATTAACCAAGGATCATGAGTGGAAATAGCTATATCCCTTAATGAATTCCATAGAGGTCTTCTATCATACATATCATTATATCCATAGATAAATGTAATGTAAATCAAAGGATGACTAGTTGTACAGATAGATCCATGTATAAGTTGAGAATTAACTGAAATAGTATGAAAAGAAATAGAATCTGAATTCCACTTAATCCAAATTCTGCCACCTAGGTAACTGTCAAAATTGTTTGAGTTGCCTTCAAAATTAAACAAAGAAAATCTGCTTAGAGAATGATTGTCCATCAAAGTAGAAGATGAGAGCTTGGTCTCTGAGAGACAAAGGAGATCGAGGTGAGAGTCCCTGATAATCCTTTTACAGTCATTTAGTCTTTCTTCTGCTAGGATACCCCTAACATTCCAACATCCTAATGTAAGATTGGTCATAATTCAAAAGGAGAGAGAGAGAGAGAGAGAGAGAGAGAGAGAGAGAGAGATTATATTCATTACATTTCATTGGAAGTAATTTAGGTCGTTTGGATGATTTTTGAGAGATTTTTGCATCTGTACTCTCTTTACTCTCATGAGAGTACATAACATCTTATCAATATTTTTCTAGTTTCTTTGGCTTGCTTGAAGGAAATATGTTCATTACAATCTAATAGAAATAACTTGGAGGCTATTTGGTTGATTTTTTAGTGTTATTTTGTATTTGTACTTTTTGTACTCTATATACTCTCTTGCGAGTACAAATAATTTTTGCCATTTTTTCTACTTTCTTTGGCCTGGTTGATGAGATTATGTTCATTATATTCCATTAGAAGTAATTTGGAGGATGTTTGGATGGTTTTTGGAGAATTTTTGCATCTGTATTCTCTATACTCTCATGAGAATACAGAGCATTTTGCCAATATTTTTCCAATATAGAGCATTTAGCAATTTTTCTCAATTTTGGCTTTGATTGATGAGATTATGTTCATTATATTTTATTGGAAGTAATTTGGAGGCTGTTTGGATGGTTTGTGGGGAATTTTTTTATCTGTACTCTCTGTACTCTCTATACTCTCATGAGAGTACAAATCATCTTATCAATATTTTTTTTAATTTTTTGGGCCTTTTTGGAGGAAATATGTTCATTACAATCCATTAAGAATAATTTGGAGGCTATTTTGTTGATTTTTTTAGTGTTATTTTGCATATGTACTCTCTATACTCTCTTAAGAGTATAGATGAATTTGGTCATTATTTTCCACTTTCTTTGGCTTGGTTGATGAGATTATATTCATTACATTCCATTGTAAGCAATTTGAAAGCTATTTGTATAGTAGTTGGGGATTTTTGGATCTGTACTCTTTGTACTCTGAGAGTACAGAGCATCTTGCCAATGTTTTTTCAATTTTTTTGGCATGTTTGGAGGAAATATGTTCATTACAATTCATTAGGAACAACTTGGAGGCTGTTTGATTAATTTTTTAGTGTTATTTTATATTTGTACTATTTATACTCTCTTGAGAGTGATGATTTTGACCATTTTTCTCACTTTTTTTGCCACGATTGATGAGATTATGTTTACATTCCATTGGAAGTAATTTGGAGGCTATTTGGATAGTTTTTGGGAGATTTTTGCATCGTACTCTTTGAGAGTACAAAGCATCTTGCCAATATTTTTCCAATTTTTTTGAACTGTTTGGAGGAAATATGTTCATTACAATCCATTAGGAATGTCTTGGAGGCTGTTTGGTTAATTTTTTAGTTTTATTTTGCATCTGTACTCTATACTCTCTATGTACTCTCTTGAGAGTACATATAATTTTGGCCATTTTTCCCACATTCTTTGGCCTGGTTGATGAGATTATGTTCATTACATTCCATTGGAAGTAATTTGGAGGCTGTTTGGATGATTTTCGGGGGATTTTTACATTTGATTTGGAGACTATTTGGATGATTTTTGGGGGATTTTTATATCTGTACTCTCTGTACTATCATGAGAGTACAGAGCATCTTGCCAATATTTTTCCAGTTTCTTTGGCCTATTTGGAGGAAATATGTTCATTACAATCCATTAGGAATAATTTGGAAGCTTTGGTTAATTTTTTTTGTATTATTTTGCATCTGTACTCTCATTAACTTACTTTTCATTTTGAAGTTTACCATGTCTGGGAAAAGGATAACTGAGATGCGCCTACCGTTAGAGCGGTGTTGATAATATTAGCACACTTTCTTGATGAAGTGATTGACATAGAGAAGCATGCTTTCTTTATGGGTGGACATTACATTCCTTTCACCCCCGATAAAATTGTAGTAATGATAGGGATGTCAAACAGAGGGGAGAAGGTCTTATGACATAGAGGGTTTGTGCCCTCTGTGAGGTCAGCACTAGGGGTGTCAAAAAATGACCCGACTCGACAACTCGACACGAACCCGACTCGAAAAATCCGGGTTTGGGTCAACAAAATAGATTTTCGGGTCGGGTTAGTGTCATAATATATGACCCGAAATATTTTTTCGAGTCGGGTCGGGTTGAACCCAAAAACCCGAAGCAGACCCGAAATGACCCGAAATGACCCGAACAACTCGATTCCGCGTTCAGCGTGCGTGTCGAGGCCGCGTTTCTTGGCCGGGAACCGTCCGATTTTTCGGCCCGGATTGGTGAAGGGGAAGGCGAAAGCACAAACAAGCAAATCCAAGGAGCGGCAAGCCCTAATTTCTCCTCTCACTCTCTCTGTCTCTCAGTTCTCGGTGGACTTCCTTTCGCTGGCCCGGCTCGCTTCCGACTCTACCTCTTCGACTCCGATTTCCGTGGCGAAATGAATCCCGCCGGCGTTGCCATCTGGCAGCATCTTCTTTCTCTCGACTCTCATCACCCATCTTCTTCGAATCTTTCGTCATTTTGCGAGGTAATCTAAAATCAATCCTTCATTCCTTCTCTCATTCGTGTTTGGTGATCGTTTCTTTTTTTATTGTATGGAGTATGTCTATGGACTATGGAATATGGATGGCATTAAAGCGTAGGGTGTTTCTAATGTGTCTTTATCTCCATTTGTGGTTGTTCGGATATACATGCCTTTTTCTTTTTCTTTTTTTTGACGTCGAAAGGCAGACTTTTGTCTGCAACCAGATCTTCTCCCTTTGGTGGCTGCTTCTTGTTGACTATGAAAGCTTATGACATTTTGTGTATACCAATTTCTACTGTTGCATCCGAAAGTGCATTTAGTAATAGCGGGAGGATTCTTGATCAATATCGGAGTGCACTAAAACATGATATTGTGGAAGCATTTAGTAATAGCAGTTTATTTTGTGGATTTGCATAATTTGCACACTATTCTGGATTTGCTATTATTTTCTAGCCTACTAACCCAACTAGTGATTTATGTTGTTAACTTGTATTTCTTTGTATTTCGTGTTCGATTTGCTATTATTTTCTAATACTAACCCAACTAGTGATCTATGATTCTATGTTGTTAACTTGTATTTCTTGTTGTATTTCTTTGTGTTTTTTTTAAATTTATCGTGGTCAGATTCTGTATTCTTTGTGTTGTTTATTTGTTTGGTCGTAGGTATTCTGGACTATTTGGTCATTTTGTATTCATTATTTTGTGTTGTTTATTTTGTTTGGTCAGTAATTTTGGTATTCCGGACTATTTGGGCGTATTCACTGTATTTGATGTGTTGTTTCTAGTTTATCATGGTCATTTGTTGTATTCTTGGACTATTTATTTGGTATTCAGTATTTGATGTGTTGTTTCTTCTTTGTGTATCATGGCTAAGGTATTCTCTGGACTATTTGGTGAATAATGAATATGCTGGTGATAATTGATAATTATAATTCATGAGTAATGGGATAATCCCTTTCCCATTTTGTACTTTGGCTTTAATTAGGTTTGCAGGTACTAAAGCTCATAGGACTATCAAGTATCAATAAACAGTTGCTATCTTTCAATAGGTTTGTAGGCAATGATAGCTGTGATGATTTCACTCCTCTTTGGCTGGTAGTAGCTCTTGTGATATAACCCTTCAGCTGAAGTTTGGATGTTCATATTTGCGTCTGCCCCATTTTGGTGTGATTGAGCTGAGCTTGAGCCTTCTCTTACATATTCTATCTAATTTTCTTTGTTTATAATGCTTTTATCCTTCACTTTGTTTGTATTACTTTAAGCGTACTAATTTTTGTTATTCTACATCTTCTTGATTTTTTTTGTCATTGCCCATTGGAAGGCTGCTTTCGATACGATGTTGGTCGCTAAGCCGGTATGCTCTTGTGATCTTTGTTTTGATTTTTTTTTTGCTGCTCTCACTCTATTTATATATGTATATTGTTATTCTTCTTAATATGTTTTGGGAATTTTTTACATGTTGTGACTTAAGGGTCTTGAAGTTCACTTTGACTCTTTGAGCTTGCTTGGAGTTGGAGACTTGAAGTTTTGTTTTTGTTTTAGAGTGTATTGAAGAGTTGTGGGTGTAAATTTGATTATTGTATGTGTTAGTATTGTGAATGTAATTTTAATTAATTAAATGTTATTTTCTTTTAATTATTTGTAATATTATTGTTATTCTTCTTAAGATGTTTAGCGAATTTTTTACATGTTGTGACTTGTGACTTAAGGGTCTTGAAGTTCACTTTGACTCTTTGAGCTTGAGTTGGAGACTTGAAGATTTTGTTTTTGTTTTAGAGTGTATTGAAGAGTTGTGGGTGTAAATTTGATTATTGTATGGGTTAGTGTTGTGAATGTAATTTTAATTAATTAAATGTTATTTTTGTTTAATTATTTGTAATATTATTTGTTTATAAATTATAATATCAAGATTCAAGAGTAAAGCCTCTAGAGAGATTTAAACATTTAATTTAGAATTTAGAACTATCTCATAAAAATATTATAGGATATCATAAAATTGAGTAATAATATTTAATGTTTAAATTTTCTTTTATTTGGTTAAATAAATTATTTTAGATTTTTATCATTATTAAGTTTATATGGGTCGAGTTCGGGTTTCGGGTCGGGTTCGAGTTCGGGTCGGGTTCGGTTCAGTATTTTGAACCCGTTTAATATTCGAGTCGGGTTCGGGTTGGGTTCGGGTTATAAATTTGAACCCGAGCAATAATCGAGTCGTGTTCGGGTCGAGTCGAGTTCGGGTTGAAAATTTCAACTCGAATTTGAAATTCGGGTCGGGTCGGGTTGAAGATTTTCGGGTCGAGTCGGGTTCGGGTTTGACTCTGACCCGACCCCTTTGACACCCTAGTCGACTTCCAAAGTGAGGAAGCCTTTAAAGAGCATCTTCAAGATAAAAAACACAAAGCAAAAGAAGCCTTACTGAGTTCCAACAAGAAGACTGCCCCCTCGCAATCTAAGCAAAATGCAACCCCACCTTCGGAGGGTTCCTCGGGCAGTGGTGGGTCCACGAAGAAGAAGCTTCCAGAAGGAAAGAAGCAATTGAAGTTTTGCAAGTATACTCTCTGTACCATCTGTACTCTTTATGATATATGTACTATCTATACTCTCTGTACTCTCTATACTCTTGGTACTCTCTGTACTCTACACTTTACTCTCTCTTTATATATACTCTCTCTTTGTACTCTCTATACTCTTCTAATCATAGGTATTTGATATAATATTGTTTATGTTTCTATGACGATTTCTTTACTTGTTTGGAGAAAATATGCTTAATTTTGATATTCAAATTATATCATATTTTAAATTCATATCAACTAAAAAAGTGAAGTTAAAATTTACATTATCTAAAAATTAATAATTATAGTAATTTGTATTGTGTAATATCTAAAAATTATGATTGAATGATACTTGGTATGTCAAATCAGATGCTTGTAATAAACCATTATACTCAGCCGTATTCATAATGACATAATCTGGAAGTATGCAAGAAAAGCAATATAAATCACTTAAAATGTGAACTTAATATAAATGGGTACAATTATTAAAGTTAACTCTTTAATAAAGAAAATTATGTTCTTTAAAAATGTGCTAGAATTTTTTAAATATCTAAAATTAGTTTCTATCTGTCGAAATCATGCTTCTTAAAACCTACTATCTACTGAATCATGTGGTGCATAAAATAGATAAATAAACTATCGAACATGCATCTTCGCAACGTCTTATTCAGAAATATAGATTTTGAGGCGAGCAAATTCTTTATTTTAAGATGATGAATTTTTTTTAAATAATCTAATAAATGAAAGTATCATCTTAATTAAATTAATATTATTGACAAATTTATAAATAATTAGTAAACTAATATTATCAGTACTAATATCATCTTCATTACACTTTTTTTTCTTCGAGTTCTATTAATCTTGTTGATAGAAAAATACGGGCTTATCAAATTCTGTAATGCATGCAATAAAAATCATTTCATAAAATATAGAGTACTTTATAGAGTATATATCAAACTATGTAATGCTTGCAATGAAAATTAGTTCATCTTCTTAGGCAAGGTAGAGTCATCGATCAGATACTAAAATTTGGTAAAATATGGGAAATTTTATTGCCATAGTCAAAGGATTACAAGGTCCTTAATATGAGATTAACTCAATAACTACTACTTAAAGAGGTACAAATAGCCTAGAGAGAAAATCACATACCTAAATACAGTCAAAACATGTGAAAGAGGAAAAGAAAGTAAAAGGTATAAATAGAGCAAAGGAGCAAGCAATTGGCCATCCATCGTGAAACTCTTGAGGATAAGATAAGTGTATGCCTCGTAAGAGAAGGAACCTGCAAAAAAATAAGTAGAATATGCAATTTTCCTGGAAAGAAGAATTAGCATAGTTAAAGTGATATAAGCTAGGTTGAAAGTAAAATAATGTAATGAGAGAGATATGGAGAAATAGGTGGAAAGAGGCTCGTGCTCACCACACCAAATTGGCATAGCATGAGCATCCAAACTTTAAAGGAAGGGCTATATCACACCTATTACTAGCCAAAGAATGGGTGAAGTCATCCGACCATCATAGCCTACTAACTGGGAAAAATGGTAGCCAATTTGATAGAAATCTTCGATCGTAATAACAACACCCACAGGGGAACCTCGTAAAGGGTTCAGAACTCCCCTTTCTAAGATTATAAACACCAGACAATGCAAGCATAACAGCATAAATCGTAGCCAACAACACCCCTAACGACACAACATCACTAATCACCGTTACATGCTTGCAAGGCACTCGAGTGGTTAAGGGATGGCCTAAACAGAACTAACATTATATCAGAATGCATAGTCCACAACAACCCTACTTGGAAGGAGCTTTCTTCGAAATATGCCATTGACACAACCTATGACGAGTATGTGGTTATACATTTTTGATAGCTCTCGCCATAGCTTGATCTTGATCAGTGAATATTGTTATAGGATGTCTGTCACTCATCAACTGAAGAAATGTCTAGAATAGCCATGAGAATGACTCAATTGTCTCTTCAGATAATAGGCAACTCCAAATAAGACATTTTTCAAGTGGTTATTCACTCCAACGAGAGGGGCACAAACAAGATTATATTTATTGAGTCGATAGCTTGTATAAAAATTATCACATCTCCAAAATAATCATATTCTATCCTAGACATAACATTGCTCCAAAAAAAACTTACTAAGTAATCTGACTCATCAACTTGTACATCTCATGCAAACATCCCGTCCGCTGCTTGCCTTTCCTTGAACAGCTGTATTAATGCATTAATGTCATCATTCGCAATCCTCGATCTTCTCTCTTTCTAAATGAAATTAAAAGCACCTCTTTTTATGAATCCAATATTCTCTATGCCGCCAACTTTCTGATAGTTGAATGCATCGCCGTTTACTCGCCTCGTATTGTCTTCAACACGGATGTCTTCTCATCGCTAATGCATCAGTGTGATCTGAGAAGATGTAAGTCAACAGGTTTTGTCAATGAATGATTATGACTTTCTATATATTTTTTAATCATCTAGTTCCCCTCAAAATCAATAAAGAATCTAATCATGATCGGACAACCAGACCTTGTATCAGTTTTTTAGAATTTGTTAAGCCATTTAAACGATTTCGACCGCTTTTACACATAAAAAATCTTTTGATTTCAATTTCTTGAGTTTGGCTAATAACTAGTATGGTCCTTCCAACACCCTCCAAATTGCTTCCAAATGGAATGTAATGAACATAATCTCAACAACTAGGCCAAAGAAAGTGAGAAAAAAAAGAGGCCAAAATCATATGTACTCTCACGAGAGTATAGAGAGTACAGATATAAAATAACACTAAAAAATCAACCAAATACCATCCAAATTGTCCCTAATGGATTTGTAAAAAATATATTTCCTCTAAATAGGCCAAAGACAGTGTAAAAATATTACCAAAATGCTCTGTGATATCATGAGAGTATATAGAGAGAGGATACATATACAAAAAATATTCAAAAAATAATCAAACAGCCTCCAAATTATTCCTAATAGATTGTAATGAACATAATTCCTCCAAGCATGCCAAAAAAACTAGAAAATTTGTCCAAAATACTTTGTACTCTCATGAGAGTACATAGAGTATAAAGAGTACAGAGAGTACAGATGAAAAAATCCCCCCAAAAAAATATCTAAACAACCTCCAAATTACTTCCAATGGAATGTAATGAATATAATCTCAACAACTAGGCCAAAAAAAAGTGGAAAAAAGGCCAAAATTATCTGTACTCACGTGAGTGTACAAAGAGTACAAATACAAAATAACACTAAAAAACCAACCAAAATAGCCTTCTAATTGTTCCTAATGGATTGTAATAAACATATTTCCTCATACAGATGAAAATCTTCCATAAAATTTAACAAAACAGCCAGAAAATTACTTCTAATGGAATGTAATGACCATATTCTCCCTATCCAGGAAAAATAAACTAGAAAAATATGAGAAAATCATATGTACTCTCATGAGAGTACAGATGCAAAAATCTCCTAAAAATATCCAAACAGCCTCCAAATTACTTCCAATAAAATGTAATAAATATAATCTCAACAACCGCCAAAGAAAGTGGAAAGAAATGCCAAAATCATCCAGTTTTCATGAGATTAGAGAGATGCATAAATAATACTAAAAAACCAACCAAACAGCTTCAAAATTATTCCTAATGGATTATAATGAACATATTTCCTCCAAATAGGCCAAAAAAAAGTAGAAAAATATTACCAAAATCATATGTACTCTCTTGAGAGTACAGAGAGTACAGATAGTACAGATGAAAACTTCCCATAAAATTTAACCAAATAGCCAAAAAATTTTCTAATGGAATGTAATGGCCATATTCTCCTAACCGTCAAAATAAACTAAAAAAAAGAGAAAATCATATATACTCATGAGACATAGAACAGATGTAAAAAATCTCCCAAATAGCCTCCAAATTGCTTCCAATGGAATGTAATGAACATAATCTCAACAACCACGCCAAAGAAAGTGAGAAAAAAAAAAGGCATAAATCATCTGTACTCTCATGAGAGTACAGAGAGTAGAGTTACAAAATAACTAAAAAAAACTAATCAAACAAATTTCCAAATTATTAATGGATGTAATGAACATATTTTCTCCAAACAAGCCAAAAAAAGTGAGAAAATATTAGCAAAATCATCTGTACTCTCATGCTAGTACAGAGTACAGATGAAAATCTCTCATAAAATTTAACCAAACAGCCAAAAAATTGCTTTTAATGGAATGTAATGACCATATTCTCCCCATCCAGGCAAAATAAATTAGAAAAAAAATGAGAAAATCAAAAAACTCCTAAAATCATCCAAACAGCTCCAAATTGCTTCTAAGAATGTAATGAATATAATCTCAACAACCATGCCAAAGAAAGTGATAAAAAATGGAAAATCATGTGTACTCTCAAAAGAGTACAGACAGATTCAAAACTCTCCTAAAACTAACCAAACAGCCTCCAAATTGCTAATGTATTGTAATTAATATATTTCCTCCAAACAAGCCATAAAATCATGAAAAATAATATAAAATTGGTTAGTACTCTCATGAGATTATAGAGTACCCATATAAAGCGATCCAAACAAGCAAAGTCCTCTGCAAAGAACTCCAAGCGGTAGGAAATATAAAATTAAATAAAAGAATTTCAAAGAATAACACTAACAAACCGTAAAAAAATTTAATACAACGGTTGAGAAAAATTATAGATGAATTTTATTTAATACATCCTCACTAAATTGGTCGCTATTTCAAAGTCATATCTTCTTCGAAAATGATTTTATTTCTCTCGAGCGGTTTGCAAGAAAAAATACACCCTAAAGCCTAAATCTAGATATATTTTTTTTAAATTCCTCATGCATTCTAACGACGCTTCTTCTCCCACTATTGAACGAGACAGAATTGGGTAAGAAATGGTGTCATGAATGCGCCATCCATTTACGGTCGTCCATTCAGCATTTGGCGTCGTAAGTAAAATAAAAAAAAAAATCTTGGACAGCCGCTAAGAATGAAGTCCGCACGTAAAGCTACGAGCAGACCCCGGACGTAGTATTTTCTCCTAGGGGAGGACTTTTCATTTCATGTCATTTGCTTGAGAGTAAATATTTTAAGGTCTTTAAGAGTTTTAAGGCAAGGAGGAAGATTTGCTTGCGTTCAAAGCAAAGCAAGCATTTTATTCTTTCACAACTTCCCTGTAAGTGCTCCTCTTCTACTTTTTAGTTTGACTTTTACATTTATATTTATTTTATACTTTTATTTAATTTCAATTTAGATGATTTGATTTTGCTTCATTTAAGTTATTTTTATTACATTTAAATTTATTTAAGTCCTGAATTTCAGTCTAAATTTCGGCAGTATCCCGACGTGGTTCTCACGCAGGGGCCTACAAAGGGGTGCTTTGGCCTGCCTGTCATGCCTAAAAAAGCATGCACAGTCTGTGTCGAATGACACTACAGCCGAGTGAGTCCAAACCCACCATGCTTATAGAAAACATGCATGAGGTCTTCCACATCTATGCAAAAACCCGAGCATCCCAGGTTTTTCTCGCCTTGTTGGAATAAAAAAAATCAGTACTTATTTACAAGTACTTTCCCCATAGTGTTATAATAGCACAAATGGATACTTATAATTCAACACAATTTTCATATATTACATATTTGTGCGAGACAATCAACAATAATAATTCACAAAAACAGTGTGGGATGAATTTAAATAAACAATTCTTTTGATTTGCTTTCTACTTAGGAAAAAAAAAGGATAGGAATGGAGTATAGTCTTCGGCAATAGAATCATTGAGGGCTTAATTGTTGTATATGACGAAAACAAGAAGCTCGATTTGGAGATTGAAGATGGGATTGGCAGCTTGGGTTATGTATAGTTTGCTACTTGCACTGAAGAAGAAATGAGGGGTTAGGCTTCATGAGTTGCTACACAAGCAAGGATTAGTGGCTTTGGTGATGTTTGATTACAGGAGAAATGTGTGAAAGAGCTTTTGGAAGTGAGATTAAGAAAGGTGGGACTTAAGATCTACGTACAAGTAGAGCAGATGCGGCAAGGTTGGTTTCTTACATGAGATTGGTGATGACGGTGTGGAATGCTTGAGTCGGTGAAGACGAGAGTAGGATATGGAAGAAGCTCGATCACTGGCTGGAGGACTTGAGAAAGAACGGAACTGAATGGGGCGGAGGGGATGTTGAGGCAAGCTTATGAGGTGGGATCATCAGTGCAGTGGTGTTTGAAACGGAGGAAGCGGGTTGAGGTCGAGATATACTTGTTGTTGCAGAACGTGAAAGAAACACACACAAGAAAAATGGTTCTGTTGAAAACCTTTTTTCTTGTGTGTGTTTCTTTCACGTTCTGCAACAACAAGTGGTATCAGAGCCGAGTTGGTGTTCGATCCAAACTTAGGCAGCCGATCGGTGTTCGAACCTTTCCGGCAATGGCAGAGCAAAGAAAAGAAATAGAAATCAAGAATAATGGAGCGAGTGGAAGCGATGGCACCGGCGAGCTGCGCATTGTGGAGCAGATCGTCAGGGATACCTACGGTGCAGTGCACTTTCCATCTCTCACACGCACGAATTATCCGGATTGGGCGATCCTCATGAAGGTACAATTGCAAGCGCAAGGCTTGTGGGAAGTTGTTGAAGACGGTCCGGGTGATCAGCGCGAAGACCGGCGGGATGCTCGCGCCGTGGTTCCGCCAGAATTGGTGCGTACACTTGGCAGCAAGCAGACGGCCAAAGAAGCTTGGGACACACTCAAGACCATGCGGGTCGGTGTCGAGCGTGTCCGAGAGGCCAAGGCGCAGATTCGCAGGACGGAATTCGAAAACCTCGTGTTCAAAGACGGCGAGAAGGTGGAGTCCTTCGGCATTCGACTCACAGCGATCGTCAATGACCTTGAAATGTTGGGCGATCCAGTGACCGAGCACAAGGCGGTGCTCAAATTCCTTCGTAGTGTGCCACGGGCATATAAACAGATGGCCATGGCAATCGAGTCGCTAGTGGATCTCAAAACTTTGTCCATCGAAGAGCTCACAGGTCGGCTCCTAGTCGTAGAGGAGCGCGGCGAACTCGACGACCCTGTACCTGCCGGAGGCCGCTTACTTCTCACGGAGGAAGGGTAGAAAGCTCGACAACGACAACGCGAGCGTGGGCACGGCTCCTCCGGCAGCGGCGACAACAAGAGCAAGACTTCGGCAAAAGCAAAGTCACCGGTCGGGGACAAGGCAAAGTCGTCATCAAGCGGTAGCAGCAACGGAGGACGCAAGAAGGGAAATTGTCGATATTGCGGCATCCCCGGCCATTGGGCTAAAGAGTGCCACAAAGCAAAGCGTGACCGGGAGCAGCAAGAACAAGCCAATCTCGTGCGCACAGAAAGAGAGGAAGATGAGGAACCAGCTCTGCTCATGGCGGAGTTCAGTCCGTTAGTAAACACAGCCGACGACGTACCCCAAGCGGTGTACCTGAACGAGGAGAAGGTGGTTCCTGTGGATGCGGCTGACGGTCAGTGGTACCTCGACACCGGCGCTAGCAGTCACATGAGCGGTGACAAGAAGGCGTTCACAACCCTCGACGAGAGCGTGCATGGCAAAGTGCGTTTCGGAGACGGCTCGGTGGTAAACATACGCGGTAGGGGCACGATCATGTTCCAATGTCTCACCAGCGATCACCGTGTCCTCTCCGATGTCTACTATATCCCAAATCTGGCGGAACAACATCATATCCCTTGGGCGACTTGGCGAAAATGGTTGCAAGATCGTCATCGAAGGAGGGTGCTATCCTCGATCGACACATGCTCGCGGGTATCCGAACACAAAATCGACTATATCGCTGAACGAGTCTTTGCGGTCGGTGAGTTGCTAATGAAGAAGGAACGGCGTGTAACGCTTCGCTTTGGGCATCTACACTTTCGAGCTTTACACAACCTTTCGCGTAAGGAGATGGCACGGGGCCTTCCCTACATCGAACACGTGGAGGAATTATGCGACGGTTGTTCACTCGGGAAGTAGCACAGGAAGCCGTTTCGGCAAGCCACGACATTTCGAGCACGACGCCCACTAGAATTGGCGCATACTGATTTGTGTGGCCCAATCACGCCGACTACCGCAAGTGGCAAGAGGTATTTCCTACTCATAGTCGATGACTTTAGTCGATTTATGTGGGTCGAGGTGCTTAGATCGAAGGACGAGGCGTTTCGGTATTTCAAGAAGATCAAAACCGAAGCTGAAGCTGAGTGCGAGTGCAAACTGCTCGCGTTTCGTTCTGACTGCGGTGGCGAGTTCAACTCCGACGCATTCGTGGAATTTTGCGAGGAGAACGGCATTAAGCACAATACCACGGCCCCTTACTCACCGCAACAAAACGACGTGGTAGAGACGCAACCAGACGGTGATCGAAATGGCGTCTCATGAAGTCGTATGCGGGGATGTTCGGGGTGAGGCAAGAAGACCGCTGTACCTCCTCAACCGCGCGCCGGCGCGAGCGACGCATGAAGAGGCGCGCACAAGAAGAAGCCGAAGAGCACCATCGAGGACTTTTGCTGTTGCGTTAAGAACCTCGGGCCAGGCATGCACAAGCTTGCGGATCGCTCAACGCTGGGGGTGTTCGTGGGATACGAGGAAGGTGCGAAGGCCTATCGGGTTTACGATCCGATAGGGAAGCAACTTTACATAACAAGAGATGTCGCCTTCGAGGAACGCCGTGCCTGGAGTTGGGAGACATCGGGCATCACCGAGACTTCAACACAGCCAACAACCTTCACCGTGGTCTAACACGAGACCAGGGGACAACCTCTACACCGGTACAGATTGAACCCATCACACCGAAGCCGAGCCGCAAACACCTCCACGCGTGCCCCACTACACACCACCCACGCAAGACGACAACGACACCGACTCAAGCCTCGCACTACCGGCATATCAAGGACGTACAATGCCGCTGATGAAGTCACCGACGCCGGCGAGACTGACTCGCTTGGCCGCGAGAGAAGGCTAGCGCCTGCCGACATGTCCTGGAGGAATGCTATGAAGGATGAGATGAAGTCGATCATTGATAACAAGACGTGGGAGTTCGCGTCACTTCCGCCACCGCTATTGGTGGTTATTCAAGGTAAAAAAGGACCTAGCCGTAATGTTGTGAAACACAAAGCAAGACTCGCCAAAGGGTTACGCGTAGCCAAGGGGTGGACAGGAAAGTCTTTGCCGTGGCGAGGATGGAGAGCGCACTTGCACTCGCGCAAGGCAAGTGGGAGGTGCCACATGGACGTGAAGTCGGCCTTTTGAGGTGATCTCGTGGAGGAGGTCTATGTCCAGAACCACCGGGCTTTGTCGACAAAGACAATGAACACAAAGTTCTTAGACTTAAACGAAACGACGGTTCGACAAGCACCGCTGGCGTGGAACTCGATGCCTCCCTTGCTTCGGGTTCACGCGATGCACGCGAGCATGCTTTCCCGGAGAGGTGATTCTCACTCTCTTACTTGTGGGCGTCTATGTGGATGATTTGATCATCACGGGGACGAGTGTTCAAGAAATCATCAAGTTCAAGGCAGATGCTGCGGATGTTCAAGATGAGTGACCTCGGTCTCCTTAGTTATTACTTGGGAATCGAGGTTTGTCAAGGTGATGGTGAGATTACTGCCAAGGAGCGCACGCGGCAAAGATCTTGGAGCATGCGGGCATGAGTGGCTGCGTCACACGCCGATGGAGAACCGACAACCGAAAGCGCAGCGGAGTCTGTGAATGCATCGATCGAGCGTGATCGGTAGCCTTCGCTACTTGGTCAACACGCGGCGACATCGCCACGCGGGTGGGCATCGCCAGATATATGGAAGCACCAAGCATGCAGCATTGGGCTGCAATCAAGCAGATTCGATACATACAAGGTACGCTTATGGGTGTTGCTACAAGTCGAGAGGAGGAGAAGCTACATTGGTTGGTGACCTTGCCGGCGATGTCGATGATCGAAAAAGCACTTCTGGGATAGCTTTCTTCGTTGGAGGTAGCATCGTGACATGGAGCTCCCGAAGCGGAAGATCGTTGTTTTATCCTCTGGCAAGAGTACATTGCGCAGAACCGCATGTCAAGGTGTCTGGCTTAGTCGCCTCATCGGCGAGTTGGTCGGGCGTGAAGAATTGAAGTTCAAGTTGCTGGTGGATAACAAGTCGGCCATTGCTCTTTGCAAAAATCCAGTGCAACATGGGAGGAGCAAGCACATCGATACCAAATTTCATTATATTCGGGAGTGCATTGAGGCCGGTAAGATGGACGTCTACCACGTTGGTACTGATGGCCAGCTAGCTGATATTCTAACAAAGGCACTAGCACGGAACAAGTTCATCGAGATGCGACAGAAGCTTGGCGTTGAGCAGATTGATGCGGTGTAATGAGCTTACGGGGGTGATTTGTTAGTTAATCTCGTACACGTGGACTGTACACGTGGATTTATCATTATTAGGTTTGTGTTTAACAAATTAGTATGACCAAGTCATTAGAAGTTAGTTATATTAATTAGTGGGTTAGCACAAGAATAGTGGATCGTGGCCAAGATCGTGGCCAAGTAAGTATGTGGTTAAAGCCATGTTTTCTTTTGTAACGGTTTATGTATTTAGTTTAAAAAGGCAATCAAATGGTGAAGAATGAAAAAGGTTTTCAACAGAACCATTTTTCTTGTGTGTGTTTCTTTCACGTTCTGCAACAACAGATATGAGGCGACATCACGAGAGACATGGCGGTGATCTCGTGAAGTGGATCTGTAACAAGGGAGGATCATGGAGGAGAGGATATTTGTATGAACAACATTAAGTTTGATGGAAAACTGCAGCTTAAGAGAAATGGAATAGGGAGAGTCGACGACCAACGGCCTTCAATTGTGAAGACGGAAACATCGGCGGTTCTTCCTTCGCTGAGCGAAATGAGGAAGAGAGAGGGAGTGGGAGAGAGAGAGTGAGAGACGAGTGGAGGAAGGATGACGGTTAGATGATTACCGTGAACAATGAGGAAGAGCTCGAGATGGATGATTGTGGTTGCGATATTTCAGGTGAAATTTGAGAAGAAAGGGAGAGAAGATGTTTTGAGGGAGGAGAAGACGGTGGAGCTTACGATGTTCGACGAGTTCGATCGAGGTAGAGTTGCAGGTTTTTTTTTAAAGAAGAGACGGCGACGAAATCTGGAAGGATAGGAACGCTGTACAGTGCCATGTGCCTCGATTTCGTGAGGGCTAATTTTTAAAATAAGGCTTCGTTTGGGAGAGTTTTTTTTAGTATGTTTTAATTTTAAGAATGTGAATTTTTAATTTTGATACTCATTTGAATAATGTACTTTTTAGAACTACGTGTTTAGCTCCATCTCACTGAAATCTCTGTTTTAGGCCCTTTTCAAAAAGCAAAAGACAAATAACTTTTCAAGAAATACTTTTAAACCAAATTTTTCGAGTCAAAAGCTTAAACAAATGAAACTAAGTATCGAGAATAGAATTAGTTAATTTCAAAAATAAAATTTAAGAATAGGTATAGTGCCCAATTAGGGCGACTCAGCCAGGATAATGACGGCGTGAATATCTCGCGTTTAAATGCCGCCCAATTTTAGCGATGGCCTTTAAATAATTAATTATTTTCTTTAATGTTAATGCGGGATAATTTCAGGGGAGATCGTTGAAGAGTTGAGAGATCGGTTGGGAGATGGGAGATTGTGTTGGGAGATCGATCTAAAGTCACGCGTCAATCACTGCATTTAAATTGCTTTTGAAAAATAAATTTATGAATTTCCTTTTAATAAGATAAATATTATTACTGGAATGCGATTTATTTTTTATTATATTTGAAAATAAATAATTATTTTTCATTTATTAAAATTGAGTGAAATAATTAACTATTTCAATTACTTTATAAATATTTATAATTATATCTATATTTTAAAACTATTATTATTTAAAACTATTATTATTTAAAACTATTATATACTAGGAATTATTTTTAAAATAGGCTTAGTCTTAATTATAATTAGCAGTTTAGGCACGAAAAATTTTTTTTTAGCAAAATTATTTTTATTAATTTTTTTAATTAATATAATTATTTAAAATATATTATTTAAAAATATTTTTTATAAAATATTTGATAACTAAATATTTATATATTTAGTTATTAATTTATTTATTTATATATATATATAATTAAATATATAATTTAAAAATATTTTTAATTATATATATAAATTTATAAATTTATTTAATATTTTTTATTAATTAATATAATTATTTAAAATATATAATTTTTATTAATTTTTGTTAATATATAATATAAAAATATTTAAAATATATAAATAAATAGTTTTTAATAAATAAATAAAAAAAGGAATAAATTATATAAATACTTTATAAATTATATAAATAAATATATATATATATATATATATATATATATATATATATATATATATATATATATATATATTTATTTATAAATTATTTATTTATCTATTTAAATTATATAAATATTTTTAAGTTATATATTTAAGTTATATATTTATATATATAATTAAAAATATTTTTAAATCACAAGTAATAATATTTATCTTATTAAAAGGAAATTTTAGAAATTTATTTTCTAAAAAATAGAATTTAAACGAACAGAGCCTCAACATTTTAGATCTTGATCTTCAATCATTAATCTCCCAACTAAGTTTATCGCTTAAAGAAGAATAATTAATTATTTAAAAGAGTCATCCACTTAAGATTTCATTATTTCAACGCGAACACACAATATCGATCCAACGCTAATTCGTAAAGCACTAATTGAACTACTATATATATTCTTAAATTTTATTTTGATCATACTTAATTAATTAATTCTTATTCTATTGATACTTATTTTAAAAAAATTGTCATATCGTGACGGGGGAGGACCTTATGTAATAAAAAAAATTAGAAAAACAAAGCAGCGGATTATAGACAGGTCCAAAAGTCTTTCAGAAATTTTTTTTTTTTTTTTATCATAAAGCAGAGTAATATGAGAATATTTATTTTCCTTTGTCTTCTAGCAAAATCGTCGAGGATAACACGTGATACGGGTCAGGAGAAAATGATTCTCAAGAGATTTTTTTTTAAAACTCAATTTTAATTGATTCTCTTCATTTAAAAAATATATATTTGTTGTATACTAGCAAATCAGTTATGATAGAGTAAAGTTTACATCTTATTACTGATTTAAATATATACATAGGTATTTAAAGTGAACAAAGAAACCCGAATTTTTATAAGAGAAAACTACGGCAGAAGAAAAAACTTCAACTATATATTTATTTTGAAAGTTTTTAGTAATGAGATTACATAATCAGATAAGGTGATAAGAATCCCAAAATCGACAACAATGCATATATATCGCTCAGGTTGTGGTAGAAGAGATGATAACGATGAAACAACCGATGATGAATGTCACATGAGACGGAGGAGACGATGGCGAGATCGGCGGTGGTTGACAACCTTCGAGTGGGACGATTATTCCTGAGGATTTTTGCTTCCTCTCTCTCTGTACTCCCCTCATGAGAATGAATAATAGTTGGAGGAGGAGTGGCGTCAGAATACATACAAAATCCAACCACTCCTCTCTATCGATGGATGATGATTCCCTTGATCATATGATGTATTTTGTGTATTTGAATGCTCAAATGAAGTCAGAATTATGAGATCTTAAGCTCATTAGATCCGGCTCGTCGAGACGCTCGATTTGACTATAAATACTAGTTTGAGAGGGATTTAACTCACATCCCGAGTTTCGGATATTTTAAGTGCTTGATGTTGCCAACTTGGATCAGTTTACTTTTATCATCAAGATTCGTGCTTCGATTTTAAGTGCCATATCAATATTAATTCTCTCTCTCTCTCTCTCTTTTAAAATTTTGTTGTTGGTTTTTTTAACATAAAATCATTATTCTTATATAATAATAATAATATTTGTATTTATA
Source organism: Cymbidium sinense (assembly GCA_021442155.1). NCBI lineage: Eukaryota > Viridiplantae > Streptophyta > Magnoliopsida > Asparagales > Orchidaceae > Cymbidium > Cymbidium sinense. The sequence goes on along the minus strand of CM038227.1, from coordinate 73,324,560 downwards.
ATAAATATAATGATCGCTGCTCAGTAAAAACAGAAAAACAAAAAAACGTTAACAATGATTAATTTACTTAATAAAGATAACAACATTTGTAATAAAGATTACAGATTTATATATAAAAAGGGAAATTGATTTTAATTTACCTCGGTATATATAATTAATTTTGAAATTGATTACCTTAAAAATTTTATTACGTGCAGGTTAATGCTATTTTATAGTACACATGTATATATCACATAAAAAATGCGTATTAACAATAAAAATAAAGTGTACATATATAACTAATTTTAAACTGATTTGATTTATACAAACAATGCTGATATATATATATATATATATATAACTTCAAATTATTTTCATTCACTGATAATTCAATTAAGTAATTAATTATAATTATTTCTTTAATTTTTTAAATAATGCTTTTCTTAGGCAAGTAGTTAACCTAATTTATATATTTATTTTTTGAGTTGGCTTAATTTATTTAACATAAACAAATTAATTCTTTTATGTATTTATTATTTCTATAAATATTATTGTCTCGCATTTCAAATCATCGTCATTGATCTAGAGTGAAGGTCATTTTTTATATTTTGGATTTGTTAGCATGATTTATTTTGAAAGAGTAGGTCATTTAGGTTGAGATATTATTAATTGTAAAATAAATAAATAATTATTGATATTTTAATAAATAGATAAATTTGTGATGATGCATTTTTTTTTTTAAAAAAAGCCTAAGAATTAGTTGCTACTTGGAGGGGTTGAAATACTTAGTGCCTATATAACGATAATCGTGTTCCGGTCAGGACACACGAATCATGTTACTGTATCAGTCCTGTGCTTGACGAACCTCTCTCCTTCGCCTTGACTAATCTCTCTCTCTCTCTCTCTCTCTCTCGATATTTTGAAAGAGGAGGCCAGCAATTTTTCCCACTTTCACCTACTATAATCTGTAGTTCGTAGTTCGAGAAGGAGATGTCGAGCGGATCTCGGGGGTCGGTGGGTTGCCTCCGGTGCTGATCTTTGCAATGGCTTCAGCACTCTGCGTCTCAGCGCCGGCGCTGTAGTGGAGATTTAAGAAGGGTTTCATTGGTAGTTCTGTCGCGTCGTCTGGTTGCGCTCCCTGCATCTGCGACTGCCCGCCGCCTCTCTCCCTCCAGAAGATCGCGCTAGGTAAGATCTCTATTTCCAATCTATCATCTGTCTTTTGGCGGCGATTTTTGTTGTTTGTATAATCTTATGGACATAGTTTGGATGTAAATCTGAGAACTATCAGTTGGGATTTTATTCTTATAGTTTGGAAATTGGCATCCGGCTTATAAAAAATGGATAATTTTAGGGTACCGGTTTGCATATTGTGAATGGAGAAAAAACCGTTCCTTTCAATTTATGGATTGGGATATATTGTGTGGATAAGCGAGGCGGATCTGAAGTGACCTGTGTTCTATGCTTTGCTGCTTATTCGAATCTGTGAACATAATAAGCTGAAGTAGCAATTCGAGTTCAATTAGCATATAATGTTTGCTTGTTCGTGAATGTGATCTTTCTGTTTCAGTAGATGCTATGGGATTCTATGAATTCATACAAATTTTTTTGATAAGCTATTTCATTATCCATGATGAATATGTATATGATTGAAGCTACATTTTTATAGTTGTGATAAACATTTAATTGATTTAAGGTAACAATATTTGATTTGGATCATTCGAAGAGAATGACTCATTATTCTACTTAGCTTTATAATACTATAAAGATATTGCTGTCTTATAGAAGTTGACTTCATACAATTAATGACTATATCTCAAGTACATATTAATAAATGCTAAAAATTTAGTTAATTATAGAGTATATCTCAATTACATAGAATAACGGAGTTCACTTTTAAATTGGTAAGTACTATTTAGTTTTTGAATTAATTAATAAGCGACATATAACATAAAGCTTATTGTATAAGCCAAGAGTGCAACTTTTTATTTACATATTATTTTTATATCAGAAAATTGTATTTTCTTAATTTTTAATATTTAAATATATAATACATATTCTAAAAGAGCTTAAGAAAAATTCAAATTTACTTTTTCACACTCAAGAATAAATTTCTACTATATTAAATTTTTCTAAGAAATTTTATTAATATCGAATAGGCAGAAGATAAATATAAATAAATTATGAGATAACGTGTATTTGTGTGTGTCTATATATATATATATATATATATATATATATAATTTCTCGATATTATTATATAAATCAACAAAGCAAATTTTAATAATATAATATTATATGATGTTTATTAATATATATTTATTATATATTTATTATGAATTATTATGTATAATTATATAATATATATATATATATATATATATATATATATTTTTTTAGAGAATGAATTCTGTAGTCCGTTTCTGTAGCGAAAAATGAATGGCTGCGAATAATTTTTTTCTTTATTATTATTATTTTTTATTTTTTATTTACTGTCTGTAATTGTTTAATTCCACCCACATCAGATTTTGAATTTTCGGGTTTCTTCTATTCCATAAATAACCTTAGAGAGAGAAGCTAGTAAACTGCTTCCCTCTGAACCAAACTAAACGTGGATAAGCGAGAGAGTGAGAAGTGTGAATTTGCTGTTTTTTTCTGTTTGTATTCGCAAATTAAGCATTTCCACACCTTATCACTATATAAATAATAACCCGTTAATTACCTTCCTCACCTTTCACTTCTCTCAACACAAGGTTCTTTCTCACCTATCATCGATGGAAGGTATGTCTATAGTGAGACGGAAGAGAACCAAGCGGCAAAGGCTTCTGCTTTCATCGGCGGCGACGGCAGACGTAGTGACGTCTTCATCGACCTCCGCGGAGTTCTCTCCTATCACGGCTAAGGAGGAAGAAGACATAGCAAATTGGCTTGTACTTTTTGCCCGAGGTGGACATAAGCCAAGAGGCCCAGAACCCAAAGCGACAGAGGAAGCAACCACCGTCATGAAATTTGCGAGCCGGCAATTCGCAGAGGCTGCGACCATTACCAGCGGCAAGGCTGGATTAGATGTCCACGAATGCAAGACTTGCAACAAATGTTTTCCTTCCTTTCAAGCGCTCTGCGGGCATCGCGCCTGCCATAAGAAAATCAAGCTTTCGATCCCTTCGACGTCGGCAGATGAAATGAAGACGGCGGTGATGAGCGAGGAATCGATTCAGCTAAGTCTGAACTCATTCTCTTCGCAAGTCACGGCAACAGAAAGAATCCACAAGTGTTCGATATGCGGCGCCAAGTTCCCTTTCGGTCAGGCTATCGGTGGCCACATGCGGCGGCATCGCCCAGTGAATTCACAGGAGCCGACGAAGGAGGGGAATTCGAACGAACTTTCTCTGGATATTAATATCGCAAACTTGTCTTCCTCCGTTTCGCCGACAAAGACGCTGCCTTTCTTTTTGGCAGCAAACACCGACTGGTGGTGTTGACATCTTCCCTCGTTAATTGTCATTACAGATTCTAACTGAAATATGTCACGTTAATTTCTTTCTTCTCATTAGTTTTTACTTTTATTTTTATTATTTTTTAATTTTATTCATCATTCATCATTAGTTTCCTCCGGACATAACTGACCTTGTGAATTATACGAAGCTTTTCACTATTATTTAATGATTTTTTGAAAAAATTTCGGATTAAATTTAGTTTGATCCATCATTTCTCCTATGAAAGCCGTTTTCCAATGGATGCATCTGCATTATCAGAATTGTGACTTTTTGATTCAATACACATCATATATATATATATATATATATTGATATGGTGCTCAAAATACCGCTAATCAAAGTCCGAATCTTAATATCAAAAGCACGATTTGAGTCGACAATGAGATTAAAGACTTGAAATATCCTTGGAATCTTTGGGATATCAATTACATCCCAAAATAGCTCTTAAATATAGAGTGTTTATAGTCAAATCGAAGGCTCGACGAGCGGATCTAACGAGCCTAAGATCTCATAATTCGACTTCATTTGGGCATCCAAATGCTCAAAATACATCAAATGATCGAAGGAACCATTCTAAGCCGTCCAGAGGAGTGGTACGGACTTTGCATAAATTATAGAACGCCCTCCTCCCATCTATAAATAGAACTCTATCCCTCACATGAAGGAGAAGAAAAGAAAGAAGAAAACAAGTAAAGAAGAAGAGAAAGAAACCAAGCAAGGAAGAAAAGAGGCGGCCATCGACCACCCCGCACCAGAAATTACCCCGCATCAGAAGTTACCCCGCATCTCCATCATCAGCAACTGTTACAACCTAATCATTGTTACATAGTTATTGTTCCTACCTCATACACCATCTTGTAATCCCACATTGGGAAGAATTTGTACTTTGCAACATATCCATAGTGGAACATTTTTACTGGGCCAGGCCCCGTGGTTTTTTCCTCTTTTCGAGGTTTTCCACGTAAAAAATTCTGAAGCTCCTCTACTCGCTCTTTAAATATCTGTGTGTCGATTATACGACAAGGCTAAGACATAAACTCTTACTCTACCGATCACGATTTCTAGCACGCATGCTTTAGCCGTCAGGGGAAGAAAACCCTTCAATCATACTTGAATATCCACGCCATGGCCAATAGCGCAACACTGCCACAACGGAGCCTCCCGCTCCAACTCCGCCACTCAAAACCCGCCCCTCAACCAAGAACGCCAAGTTTTGCCTCAATCCCTCGATAGGCATGACCTGGCGGAACGGGAATCTCTTTGGAGGATCGTAATGCCGAATGGAGGAGTCCCAAAATAAGATGATCCAGCTTTTGCAAGGACTACAACAACGAACTCGACAAATGAACCCCCCCCAAGATCGGTCGTTCTGAGGAGGTCAAAATGCTAATCTTCCGACGTTAGAGTTCCTCCGAAGGAAACCATAACGCGATCTCCTGAGACATCGCTAGTTCTACTCATCCATCGCGAAAGCCAACCGCATTAATCCACCGATTGTTGTCGATAGCTTCACACATGCTCATCCGTTAATCCCGCCGTCATGACATTCGCGATGAAGTACGATGCTTAATGCGAGATGAATTTCATCTTCAAGACGAAATTATCTTCACCCACACCGCGTTATGTGGAGTCCTCACCTTTTGGAGCCATTCTTCAACATCCCATTCCGTAGGTTTCAAGCAGCATTGATTCTTATGATGGGGCAACTGACCCACATGAACATATCGACCATTACAGGACTATCATGCATATCCAACGAGCTCCTGCTTTGCTCAAGTTTTTCCTATTACCCCGGGCAAGCTCGACTTGGTTCTACTCTCTTAGGGGATCCATCCGCATTACCTTTAACGAACTCGCTAAGATCTTTGTGGAACAGCTTTATTGTAATCGGAGAATCATTAAAGATTCCTCCCATCTTCCGATCAAATGAGGGTGAATCACTCAAAGAATACTTAGGTTCTCCTTAGAGGCTCGCCAAATACCCAGGTAGAATTATTAAGAGGAGTTTTCCTTGAGGACTCAGGCCTTTCTATTCATCCTTAATGCGGACACGCCAGATCGATTTAGTTCATCGCATAGAAGCACAAATCTCCACTGATGAAGCTATTAATGCCCATCGCAAACAATTTGAACAATCCGCAAGCGCAAAAGCACCCGTGAAGTGCAACCCCATCAAAAGAAGCGACAAGGTAATCGTGATCTCCCTCCACGCCCCTCATATCAACGACATGAACCTCAAAAAAAACATACACCGTGAACACATCTCGTGTTAACATCATCGATGACTATTCGCAATGAAGAAAGCATCAAGTGCGCATCCATTGAAACCAAATTCGTGAAATCGGAGCAATATTGCCACTTTCATCAAGTCGTGCATACTAAAGCATGCATACAACTCAAGGAAGAAATCGAGACTCATTCAACAAGGATATCTACGGCGATTTGTGAAGAGTCGACTACCTCAAACAAACACACCTCCGCTTTGAAGGGCAACCGGCCAATCATCACAAAACAACCAAATAGTCATCAAATAATTGGAGAAATTGAAACGACGTAGAGGACCGATACTACTAACCAAATTCTCGCATCGCCTCAAAGAACCGGAGTTAAAGAAGTCTCAGATTGATCATTCCATCACTTTCAATGACTGGACTTAGGGGTCCATGTTCCTCATCAAGATCCACTCATGCAGGGATTGGTGATCCTTGTTATAATGTTAAAGAATTTTGATCGACAATGGGAGTTCTCGATGTCTTATTTTACTCAACATTTCTTAATATGGGTTGCTAGGGAAAAGCTCCAACCGCGGACCATTATATGGGTTTGATAATCACCCAAGACGTAAGGGACAATTACCCTTCCTGTACCTCGGAGAATTTCCTCGACAAGTGACTCACTTAATTCAATTCATGGTGGTCAAGTCGACTGCAGATATAATGCAATCTTCTGGAGGCCCCTCCAATCAATTTTCTGCTATCACTGCCTCATCTCAAGATAAAATTCCCTACCCCTTGGAGTTGGGGTGGTTTGTGGAAACCAGCAATCATGTTACCTCGGACAAGCTCAACCACGCCTTCCATCACCTTGATTGAAGACTTTAATTTTCGAGATGAAGAAGTACCTCAAAAGCTTCTCCGTAGAAGATTTACTCTCAATAGCATTATCGGATGACCAACCATTACGACAGGTGCAAGTGGGATCCTTACTCTAAGAACAAAAGGAAGAATATACTGATTTCTTGCGAGAATCAAGACGATTATTTGGGGTCCCAGACATGCCGGGTTGACCCCAATGTAATCACGCACTCCTCAAGATTAATCCAACGCTTCAAACCAATCATCCAAAAGAAGCGAAGTTTCGCGACCGTTCTTCGCTATTGAAGTCAACAAGCTCATGGAAGCAGGATTCATTCGGGAAGTACATTATCCAACATGGCTGGCAAATGTTGTCATGGTTAAGAAAACAAGTGGAGCATGGAGAATGTGTATTGATTACACTGATCTTAATAAGGCCTGCCCAAAGGATAGTTTTCCTCTTCCTCGAATCGATCAACTGGTGGATGCTACGTCCGGACATCAAATGCTCAGTTTTTTGGATGCTTATTCTGGTTACAATCAAATAAAGATGAACCCGAAGATGAAGAGGCTACGGCATTTCAAACATATAAAGGTTTATATTGCTACCAAGTCATGCCATTCGGATTGAAAAATGCTGGTGCTACCTATCAACGCCTTATGAATAAGGTTTTTAAAGACCTGCTAGGCCACACAATGGAGGTGTACGTGGATGACATGTTAGTAAAAAGCTTAGAAAAGTCACAACATATTTCAGATTTGGAAACATGTTTTGATCTTCTTCGACGCTATAACATACGACTTAATCCGACTAAATGTGCTTTTGGGGTTACGTTTGGAAAATTTCTTGGATTTATGGTAACTCACCGTGGGATAGAGGCCAACCCTGAAAATCAAAGCTCCGTGATATGATCCCTCCAAAGAATATCAAAGAAGTCCAACGAATGGTCGAATTGCGATTATCCCGCTTCTAGCCCGCCTGAGATAAATACTTACCGTTCTTTAAAATATTGAAGGGAGCTAAAAATAATAATTTTCAATGTGGATGATGAATGCGGTGCTTTTGAACAACTAAAGGAGTATCTATCTCCACCCTACTATCCAAACCTATCCAAGGAGAAACGTTATACTTGTATCTTGCGCTTTCTTCCACGCAATAAGCTCGCTTTAGTACGAGGAAGATGGGACACAACAACCAATTTATTACGCCAAGAAATTCTCCGATATAGAAAGTCGTTATCCACTTGCGACGGGATGGCTCGGCATTAGTTTTTTCAAAGACGAAAATTGGCCCATACTTTCAAGCTCACACCATCGGCGTTTCGATTTACCATTAAGAGCCATCCTCTAAAACCGTAAGCATCCGGAAGATTAATCAAATGGTCTCAGAGTGGGAGAATTTGATATAAATTTTCTACTTCGGCCCGCAATAAAGTCTCAAGTACTTGCAGACTTTATAGTGGAATGCACCAACCCAACTCTAGAGGAGCTATCTGCTACTTGCTTTCCGTCCCCAGGGACCCTCTATGTCGAGCCAGAGCTGTGCCGGTGGAATCTTACTTATTTCCCCGAAAATACCTAGAGTATGGACTTCTTAAAATTCCCCGCAACTAATAATAATATGTGAATATGAAGCTCTCGCAGATTGAGACTCGAATTGACACAAGCTCAAAACTTAGTAATTCATCGACTCCGACTTGTCGCCTCCCAAGTTGGAGGAGATTTTAATACTCACAATCCTCAACCACAATATCTTCACTTGGTAAAATCCTTCTTACTCATTTCAAAACATATCAAATCATCCACATACTACGAGAGAAGAATACTGGCCGACGCTCACGTAAAACCAAGCATCGGAAGATTAATCAAATGGTCGTAGAGTCGGGAGAATTTGATATAAATTTTCCTCCCCGCAATAAAGTCTCAAGTACTTGCACTTTATAGGAATGCACCAACCCAACTCTAGAGGAGCTATCTGCTACTTGCTTTCCGTCTCCCCAGTGGACCCTCTATGTCGATGGAGCTTCAGGAAGTACTGGTGCTGGTGCGGGAATCTTACTTATTTCCCCCCAGCAGAATACCTTAGAGTATGGACTTCGCTTAAAATTCCCTGCAACTAATAATATGGCTGAATATGAAGCTCTCATCGCAGGATTGAGACTCGCAATTGACTGCGAAGCTCAAAACTTAGTAATTCATACTGACTCCCAGCTTGTCGCCTCCCAAGTTGGAGGAGATTTTAATACTCACAATCCTCAACTGGCACAATATCTTCACTTGGTAAAATCCCTTCTTACTCATTTCAAAACATATCAAATCATCCACATACTACGAGAGAAGAATACTCGGGCTGACGCTCTTGCTAAGCTTGCTACTTCTACCACTGGAGATCTATTTAAGAGAAAGCATGTTGAAGAAATACATTATCCTAGCATCCAAGGGTCATGGGAAATTCAAACTATTGATGAGGAAAAAGAATATTCATGGATAAACCCGATCCTATCTTTTCTACAAGGAGGAACCCTTCAAGATCCAACCAACTTCGCCTCCTCAAGACAAGCTTCAAACTTTGTATTGGAGGAGAATTATACAAGCGAAGCTTTCGTCAGATCTCAAATGCCTTCGAGGTCGACATTACGCTAAAAGAGGTCCACTTAGGAATATGTGGAGAACACCTTGGAGGAAGAGCATTGGCCTTTAAAATCATGAGACAAGGGTTTTATTGGCCTACAATGAAACAAGACCTTTGGGGATTGAGTAATCCTCATGGAATTCTTCAATCGACGGGCAACGAAAGTTCATCATTCTAGCCGGACTACTTCACCAAATGGGTAGAGGCCAACCACTCGCCAAAATCACGAGGCAAATGCTAAACAATTTGTCGGAAAAATATAATATGTCGATTCGCCTTCAAAGATCATCACACAACGGAACTCAATTTTGGAAAAGTCTTTACGCCCTTTTGCAAAGATCTTCACATTCATTCACGATACTACCGTAGCATATCCTCAAACCAATGGGCAAACCGAAGTTACCAAGGGACTATACTCAAAGAACTAAAACGCGTCTTGAGAAGACGGGGCAATGGGTTGATGAACTTCAATGTTCTTTGGGCCTACCGCACTACATCACGCACTCAACCGGTGAAACGCCATATAATTTGTGTTTTGGTACGTAAGCTATCATACCAGTGGATATCGGGGTTCCAAGTCCAAGAGTCCAATTTTTTGATCATGGTGGTAATGAAGAAAAACTCCGGCAGCACCTAGATCTACTCCCTGAAACTCGTGATATGGCCTTACTTCGGATTGCTTCATATCACCAACGGGTGGCTCGCCACTTCAACGTAAGAGTAAAACCTCCCATATCTCGTGTGACTTGGTCCAAGTCTTGAGGTCAGAAAAGGCCCTCAACGTAATAAACTCTCACCTCTCTGGGATGGCCCGTATGTGGTTATAGCTATGGTCAAGCCAGGAACGTTCAAGCTCAAGGACCAAGAAGGAAAAACTCTACCTCGAACTTGAAATACTAAGAATCTTCGGAAATATTATCGCGAACTCTCACTACATGATTATTGTGACTTTTATCTCGCTTTGTCATTTCACCTTGATAACTGACCCCACCCGGTGGGGTCAAGACTTGTTGTTCTTGTCACGTTATTGTTGCGGTGTATTGTTGTCATTTCTCTTGAAGTTTATACCCGCATCATATGATTATATCATTGAACTAGTGAATTTGCAAGCTCGCTCTAACAAGATTTCGCTTTTCCTCCCACTTGAGAAATACACAACTCATGTTATATCTATCGCGATATGATCAATCCCAGGGGACTTGATCGACCTCTTCCGCATGTTAATGTCATTAAGCAAAAAATTGACAAACAACCTAGGAAAGGTCAAAAGTCCTTGGACTTATCTCTTCCATACGGGTTAACGCCATCGAGTAACACTCGACGAACAACCTTGGATAGGTCGAAAATCCTCGTGGATCTAATTCATCCATATTAGCAATGTCAAATAATACTCACCAATTACCCGAATGGGCAAGAACAAGATAAGGTAAAAAAAAAAAAAAAAAAAAAAAAAAAAGAAGAGAAAAGAAGAGGATATATCCGGATATTATTGACAAAGATCAATATGATGATATAAGAAGAAATTAAGTTCGATACACGCTAATGATATTGCATAGAACAAATGACAACCGATACTACATAATATCAACATCCTCATTCTCACTAGAGAAGCTCCACTTACCACTCCTTCATCTTCCGAATCAAGGCGATCTTCGATGCTTGGGATATACCGCTATCTTAGCTCCGGTCTTGCAAATACACGGATTCCTTTCAGAACCCTCAATGAAGCCCTCCTCTAAACACCGCTCCAAGTCCTTCACTTCAATATCAAAGATATGATTACGAGCTTCTGAATAAGTCTTTGATAAGGCCACGATAAGCCAGAGAATTCTTGAAGTCTTCTACTGCCTTCAAGGAGATCTCACTTGCCTCCGCTTCTGACATTCTATGCTCCTTTTCAGAAAGACGATCTTGTAATACTTTCTTATCTGATACAAGTGTCCTGATTTTCTTCTCCTTCATGAGTCTCTGCTCGCCTCAATCGCTCATCACGAGCTGCTCGCCCCCGACACTTGAGAGAAAAGAAGTCGACATATTCGCCTCGTCTACACTCACCAACTGATCCAAGGTCGCCACCTCTTTAACTTTAGAGATTCACTTCGCTCATACTTGCCTCAGATATTTTATCTTTACAAATTCTATTCCATTCATCTAAGGCAACACCCAAATGAGCCATCATTCCTAATGACCGGTTACCTAAAAAAAAAAAAAAAAAAAAAAAAATTCGCACCAATATTGTATAAAGAAGGAAGAAGAAGAATAGAAGGAAAAATAACGCAATTCATCCGCCTGCTGACGCCCAGACATATGTGATTTAATATCTCTTGAATTTGTGGCTTAGAGTAACGAACTCCCCATCATGAGTCAAAGCTTAAACTCTCGGATGCCAAGGGAACATTATCTCAGAAATATCCGACGTAGCCATTTCAAAGACGAAGTCTCTATTTTCTCTAAAGATGGAACATTGCTACCACCGTGATCCTGCGACGGACTCCTGGAAAGAACCTTATGAACATGAGGAGACTTCTCAACACCTTTTCTGACCTCTTCAATGGAAGAGCATGAGATCTTCCCCACGGATGGAAAAGCCAACCTTGTACATCCTATCTTCTATTGTATATTTTCCAATATGATGCAACTCATGCCGCAAGCTCTACATCGTGAATATTAAGGGTTGCTAGAATCTCGCTCTCGATATTGAAACGGATCCGGGAGGTCATTCAACCTTCCCCATCTCTCCTGGAGGCCCCACTCATTCTTCACAAAAAAGAATCCACTGACCAATTCTTGGAGGGATCTGCCAAGAACTCTATCCAATTTTTTATGGCTCGATAAGAAACGCCAGCATCACATGTAAATCTACACATTCGCATAAGTATTGAATATTCAAAATAACGCCTCAAAAGACCAAACCGACGATGACCACTAAAGCCCAAATGAAAACTGATAGAGCCACACCACATGTCTTGAAGATCTCAATCCTCGTGAGCTAGAGGAAATCGCAATCCGCACGTAAAATCATCTTAAACAAGAAAGTATCCCGTGGAGGCGAACGGGCTCGACCTTCTCTTGGCGCCTATAGCTACTAAATCATTGGGAAAATGAAATTTTTTAAAACACTATTAAGTCGATGTAATAAGGGACGGTCTATCATCCGCAAATGTCAGTAATATTAGCCTCTTCCGCCATCGCCTGCAAATATATTATGAATAAGTAGAGAAGGGAGAAACATCAAAAATCTAAGAGTTTTGTAAAGTCGCTCACTCACCCCTTTTGGACATCCCTCTTGACTCGCCGGACTTTAGCTAGAATTTTTCGCCTCATCTAACAAAAAAGGCGCTATATGCATAAAAAAAAAAAAAAAAAAGGAGAGAAAGAGACACTATTCCTCCCCAATAGAGTATGAGAACTACCTCCTAAACTTTCGACTCATGCAAGTGACGGCTCGATTATTGTTTCTCCGCCATCTTGACAATCACCGGCCATGGAATCATGCATCAAGCACCCTACGTCTTGATCGCCCAATCCCGGCCGGTCCGACTAGGTTAGTTTACACCCTTCGGGAGAACGGAGCCTGCCAGATGACTACGGATCGCTCCAATCCCGGCCGGTCCGACTAGGTTAGTTTTACACCCCTTCGGGAGAACTGGAGCCTTGCCGTATGACTACGGGTCTTGATCGCCTCCAATCCCGGTCGGTCCGACTAGGTTAGTTTACACCCCTTTCGGGGAGAAACTGGAGCCTTGCCGTATGACTACGGGTCTTGATCGCCTCCAATCCCGGTCGGTCCGACTAGGTTAGTTTACACCCCTTTCGGGGAGAAACTGGAGCCTTGTCGTATGAACGCGGGTCTTGATCGCCTCCTCGATCGCCACCAAAGGACTTTCACTCAAGAAGAAAGGGAGAGGGGAAAGGTATGCCTTTCTCCCTTACCTTAGGGGGGTATTTATAGCCCCTCACAAGGGTAAAAGGGTAAAAAACCCTCAAAAAATACATTAAATTCCTTAAAACTCCTGTCAGTTCTGCTGGGCCGGAGTCTCAGCGCGCTCATGCGGCCAGCACATGCAGGCTGGAGCAACAGACGCTACATGGACATGCTGCTAGCAGAAGGCTACAGCAGACGCTGCCCATGCCCATCCTACCGGGGCATCCATATGCGCTGACCCGAACTGCCGACAACTGTCAGCATGACTGAATCAGCCATGACCAACTGGCCGAACTGTCATGAGAACTGTCAGCATGACGAACTGTCAGGATTGAACGGTCATAGACCCGACCGTCAGACCCGGACTGTCGACGACCGATTCGAGAACGCAGACGCTGAGCCAGAAGGTATCGCCCGACCAGCAGAGCGCCCGCATGACATCACGGGCTGCTCACAGCCGACCAGCAGAGCGGCCGGCTGCTCATTCGGCCGCGGTTCGAGTCGACCTGATCTGCCCATCGGCTGTTATAACCTCTCAAGGCTATGGGCGCTGTCCATACCAGACGCGCCGGGCGTAGCGCCTCTGCCGAGAAAGACCGGTGCCTACTTGGACCCCAAAAATGCTCGAAAACTTCCGCGAGCATCCAAATAAATTCATAACCTCGAATCTCATGCCAAAGATCGTAGATTTGCTTCCATAATCGTAATCTTGGATTTATATGAATATTTGAAATATATTGGTCATGGTTGATGATATATTTTGGATGATTAAGACAATCTCATCCAAAAATAGGGGGGCAACTGATATGGTGCTCAAAATACCGCTAATCAAAGTCCGAATCTTAATATCAAAAGCGACCTGATTTCGAGTCAAGACCAATCGAGATTAAGCACTTGAAATATCCTTGGAATCTTTGGGATATCAATTACATCCCAAAATAGCTCTTAAATATAGAGTGTTTATAATCAAATCGAGCTCTGAGCCGATCTAACGAGCCTAAGATCTCATAATCGACTTCATTTGGGCATCCAAATGCTCAAAATACATCAAATGATCAAGGAACCATTCTAAGCCGTCATCAAGAGGAGGTACGGACTTTGCATAAATTACAAACGCCTCCTCCCATCTATAAATAGAACTCTATCCCTCACGAGAGAAAGTGAAGAAAAAGAGGAAAAACAAGAAGAAGAAAAGAAACCAAGCGAGGAAGAAAAGAGGCCATCCACCACCCCACTGTAAATTACCCCGCATCGGTTACCCCGCATCTCCATCATCAAAGAATCGTTACAACCTAATCATTGTTACATAGTTATTGTTCCTACCTCATACACCATCTTGTAATCCCACATTGGGAAGAATTTGTACTTTGCAACATATCCATAGTGGAACATTTTTACTGGGCCAGGCCCCGTGGTTTTTTCCTCTTTTCGAGGTTTTCCACGTAAAAAATTCTGAAGCTCCTCTACTTGCTCTTTAAATATCTGTGTGTGTGCTCGATTATACGACAAGGCTAAGACATAAACTCTTACTCTACCGCATCACGATTTTCTAAGATAATATATATATATATATATATATATATATATATATATATATATATATATATATATATATATATATATATATATATATATATATATATGACTTCTAGCTACATATTCCAAAAGAGCTTTTCAAGAGCTTTTCTGCTTACACACCCTTTAAAGTGTGTATAGGCAGAAAATGCCCTTAAAGAGAGGATTTTAATTTTACGTCATGTCCCGTAGGATACAGGAAAATTCAATAAGACAATCTAAATGTTTTAAAATTACGCTATATAATATCTAAATGATTAATTAACATTATATGTTATATTTATTTTCAAATAACTTTACTAATTTTGAAATTTATGCAATCCGAATCTTTATTTATAATGACAATCTATAAGTACTTAAATGTATTTTATGATAAATGTAAAATAAATATAAATCTTAATAGATTAACTATATACAATATTTTCTTAAATTAAATTCTATTACTAAAATTTAATAAATACAATTGAAGAGCTTTTTTGAAGACTTGTGTGGGTCATAGGATAACCCAAGATATAAAATAATAATCATACTCCCTATGAATCTATTTTATCACTAATTAACTAAGATATTAACCAGAAAAAATAAGTATAAGTAATATTTATAGTCGCCTTAATACTTCAAGATTCAAAATCATATAAATTCATTAAATACAAAAATAATTAAGTTCTTATATTTATCCTAAGCTCCACATAAATCTTCGAGAAATTATTCAATTAGATTTATTAAATTTGTATCATAAAATTTAATTTTAAATATATTTTATATGATTATTCTATCATAAATTATATTTAATTTACATGTATTATAAAATAAATTTAATTATTCATAGCTTAAGTCTTTATAAAATAGATTTGGATTGTATAAATTTCAAAATTATTAAATTTATTTTAAAAATATATTTCTAATTAATTATTTATATGTTATATAGCGTAATTTTAAAACATCCAAATTATTCTATAAATTGTTTTTGCATCCTACGTGGTATGCCATGTATGATGAAAATGCCCATTTTAAGGGAGTTCTTGCCTATTTGGCATATAGGAAAAAAAACCCTTTTAAAAGGCATTATCATCCTACTTAGCTGCCATGTAGGATGCAAAATATATATTTAAATTTCTTTTTTGCTCTTTTATAATTTATCTCCTAATTTTGCACTTTTTTCTAATTACTTTTACAATTTTTTTAAAATTGATTAATGTTACTAAACACATGTGATTTGTTGCAAATTCAATGGCACCTTTTTCACCATCATCTTCCCCTTCTCTCTTAGCACAAAACTCGACTACTACCACGACTTAGTCTTTATCATTGTTATATTTCTTGTGACATGTGCTATCGAGTGGTTTTATATTTGGCATCGATATCAATTCCTCCTGGTATGTGGCATGTTTGGCCATCAGGAGAATCATTTCAATATGCAACGTTGGGTTTCGGTATTTATATCACAACAACGAACAAGAAATTAATGGAGAGGAAGAGGAAGCCACAACAAAGTGTGTGATTTGTCTATCTTCATTTGATGAAGGGGACGAGGTCAAACAATTGTTATCTTCTAGACACTTATTTCATGTGACTTGTATTGACATGTGGTTCAACTCACACAATACTTGTCCACTTTGTCACAGAAGTATTTTTCCAACTATATCGCATTCTGTATAAAAATTTAGAATATTTTATTTACAATTGTGGGTTTTGAACCATTGTACTTTTGTACCATTGTATTCTGTTTTTATTACCTTATATCGCATTCCATATAAATTTTGATGTAGATATTGAACCACTGTATTTATTACCATCTATATCTATAGTTGCTGGTTTGCCTTTGTATTAATTGTGTATGTCAATATTTCATTTATGCTATATATGTAATTAATTATACATTTCATAATTAAAGACTAAACTTTAATTTTATTTTGTTTCTAGATAGGTTTGCTTTGACTTATTTATTTACAGCTTATTTTTTACACTGAACAAAAAAATAAAATCTAATTATTAAATCTCTTAATTTTTAATATCTTCTATCTTCATTCTAAATTCCAAGAATGACCATGGTGTTATATCTTAAAAATCAAGTTTCCATTAGAAAGATATAAATTTAGAAACCAAAATTGATTTTTGAACCTAGTGGTTATATAAAAAAGAAATTTTCTTTAAAATGTAAATAACTTTCTATGAAAATGATATAATTATTTTAGGAAGTGACCAATAAAATATTTGCAATAAAAATATTACCTCTTTCAACCTTTTCAACTAAAAGATTGATATAACTCTCTATATATCAAATATATTGAAGATAGGAATAAAAAATTGTAGATGCCATTAGGCTCACATTGGATTTGAACACTAAACTTCAACTAAATTAAGGGGAGCATTTGTCCAATCTAGATAGATATAGAAGAACTATTGGGAAACTAAATTATATCATAATTAGGCATCCACATTTCATTTGTTGTAAGTGTGATTAGTTAGGGCCTACAATCTCTATGTGATAATCATTAAGATATTGTCATTCTAATTCTCACATGTTGACCTCATTTTTCAGATGAGGTTAACATCATCATCTCTAGTCTTAATAATTATGATTTTTAATTTTATATTATGAGCTTCTTAATTAGGCACTTAGAACGCTATACTTAGTAATTAGGTGAACAAATCAAAATTAAAAGTAAATCAAATCAAATGTAAATCTAAAATAAATAAATAAAACTAAATTTAAAATCAAATCAAACTCAATATCTTAAATGTGAAACCTTTAGTCATCTTTGTGAATCCTCCTAAGACTCGACTTAACCCAATTGGATTAGGTGAACCTAATCAAATTTAAATTTAAAAATAATTCAACAAAAATCAAAACTAAATATATCTTAATTAACATGTAATTTTAATTGAGGCTAAATTAAGGTAATTTGGATGATTGACCCATTCAACTCTTTTAAACTAACAATCACCTCAACATAAATAAAAAAATTTAAAAAAAAATCAAAATGAATCAAAAATAAAACAAATGCAAAGTATAAAATTAATGCATAAACATAAATAAACCCAAACTAAATCTAAATGAGATTAAAAGTGATCAACCAGGTCATTTGATCTAAAATTGACCTAAATGGGCTCCATTAAGTCAAGTATCAAACAATCATAATTTGGCCAAATTGAGTTAGCCCAAAGACTCAAAATAATAAAATGAACCCTTTCAAACATAAACTAATAAATTTAAATTAAATGAGAATTTAAGTAGATTGATTTCGCTACTTAACGCAAATAAACCCAAATGAACCTCATTAAGCCAAACCCAAATCAAATTAAAAAATAATCTAAATTAAATATTTCAAAATACTTTAAAATCATAATTAAATTTAATTCAATCAATCATTGGGTTTAATTTGACTAAATGGATCATTTCATCCAAGTGAATCCTTCTTAACCTATTAAGGCTAATTTAGGCCAAAATGAGTCAAAATTAAAATCAATTGAAATTAATTACTCCAAATTATATCAAACATTTAATTATATATGATTAGAGTCTGAACATATTTTAATTGAAATCATTTGGTTCAATTGAATCAACTTAACCCATTTTAGCAAAATGGGTTAATTTGGGTTAAAATCTAAAATCATTTCAAATTAAATGAAATCAATAAATCAAACACATAATGAATGATCATTTGAACATAATTAATACAAATCTAAAATCACAAAATAATTAATTAGGTTAAGATGTGGGTTAAACTAACATAAATCAACTCAAATTCAAACACGACCCCCTAAAACTCTTAATGAACAATTAAATATCATTAAAATTTAAATCTAAAGCTAATTAAGAACTTGATCAATTTGTAATCAAATTCCATCATAATCGTTAGCCATATCATAAAAATCCAACATTTGAAAGCGAATGACCCTCGATTCTCCGATGGGAGCTCAGAGATGAAATCTCCATCATTCATTCTTTTTATTTGGAATGAACGACTAAGATCTAGTCAAACCACATGATTTAATCCCTTAGGAAAAATCAATATCAAATTAGATATGTGATATGTCGGTTCCAATCGATTGCACGTCCCCATTGCCTTTTAATATGGAAGTCATGTGGATCTTACATGGCCCAATCATGTAACGCCGGAGATAAAGCGACATTGCATCAATGCTGATTAAGTGAGAATATAAGATTTTTTGAATTTTTAAAATACTGAAGGATACAAATAACTTCATAAATTTATCAAAAAATAAATAAAATACTCAACTAAAATTTGAAATTAAGTGTTCTATGGATTTGTCTCAATGAGAGAAATCCATTATATCCATTATTCTCAATTTTAACTAGGTAATTTTTAGTTAATTTTAGTTTAATTAAAATAAGTAAACCTAAATTAAATCCAAAATATTAATCCAATTATTCTCAAACTTTATGGAATTGAAATTAAGGTTAAAAATACAACGTAGATAAAAATTTGTTGATTTATTGGTGATTAAAATGAAAGATATAAAAACTTTAAGTCATAAGGCTTAATTTAATGAAATAAAAAATATTAGTTCAATAAAACAAAAGAAAAAAATTGAAATCAAGTCAAACAATCATATTGAACAATAATGAATCTAAGAAAATAATTAAAACTCCATGGAAGTTAAGTTAATAAATCTCAAAATGACCTATTTAGAAATTAATTGAATTAAATAATTTAATTAATTAAGTTAAACATTAAAAATTATAATAAAACAACAAACAATTTAAAAATTATAAATAAACATTCTTTGGATTCATCATTCTGAGAAGAATCAAAGAAAATTAAAAACCCTAATCAATTTTAATAGTTTAAGCCTAATTTGAGTTTTATTAAAAAAACTAAAACATCATTTAGCCTTAAAATTTATCTCTTATTTAGATGAAACTTTAAAGAAATGAAATTGACAATAAACCCCACTTGCTAAAAAAATTTCAATGCAAAATGACTTAGATTAGAAGTTATTAGATTTTAAAGTTCTAGATTAATTTAAATCAAATAATAAATACAAACTAGTTATCAAAATTATAAAATTCACAAAATAAACTAAAAACCCTTATAATAATTTACCCAACCATTTGAAAGTGAAGAATCATAAAAATCATATACTTTGGGTTTATGAAATAATTAAAGATATGAAATTAATTAAACCCTAGGGTTCAAATTGGTAAAATTACAATAAATCAAATGATCAACTAAAAATTTAGTTAATTAATATTTTGAATCCAACACTCAAGTAAGAATATATTAAAATTAACATCATTCCAAAGTTACTTAATAATGAATGAATAATTGAAGTGTGATTAAAAGTGAATAAATTGATTAAAATACTCATAACATAAAATTTCAAATGCCTTAAGAATTCAAAATGACCTAGCTTAGGTATTGGCACCCTAAGTACTTCATCTCTAAAGATTTCTTAGGCTAAGATCAATGATCGAATAAAAGAAAAAAAAACCTTATTCATAAGAAACTAAACTTAATTAAACAAGAAAATTATAATAGTACCACTTTAATCAAATTAAACATATAAATTAAGAAAAATTAAATCAATTAAATCAAAAAAATAAAATCATAAAAATCCAAATGATAACAAAACTAAATCAATCAATTAAAGCAATTAAATTTAACAAATATCAAAATCAAATTCATTAAAAAGAATAAATGCAAGTTAAACTTTAAACGAATGAACAAAGTTAACCAAACTAAAAAAAAAAAAAATCTAATAATCAATCTAAAAATATATGAAATTGAATCATCATAACAAATTTATCTTAAATCATACTCAAATCAAAGAAGCATAAAGTTAAATATAAACTCGAAATTATGAAATCACATTCAATTTTTATCTATTCCAAACAACATTAAAATAAATCAATCAACATAAAATTTAAAGAAATAAAATTTATTAAATTAAATCAAAAGAACAAATTAAACCTAATAATTATTGAATTAAAATTAACTTATAAATCAAATAACTAGATTCAATAAATTAAATGATCAAATTTTCAAGTAGAATTTAAATAAAAGATTATTTTAGAATTTAATCAAACCTTAAGTAAATTAATTAAAAACATATTAATCACGCCAAAATCAATCCTAAATAAAAAATATAAGATCATTAAACTTAATCAGGGCTAAAATTATTTAATCAATTAAGTGTTCTATGGATTTGTCTCAATGAGAGAAATCCATTAAATCTAATATTCTAAATTTTAACTGAGTAATTTTTAGTTAATTTGAGTTTAATTATAATAATTAAACCTAAATTAAATCCAGAATATTAATCCAATTATTTTCAAACTTTATGGAGTTGAAATTATGGTTAAAAATACAACGTAGATAAAAATTTGTGGATTTATTGGTGATTAAAATGAAAGATATAAAAATTTTAAGTCATAAGGCTTAATTTAATGAAATAAAAAATATTAGTTTAATAAAATTAAAGCAAAAATATAAAATCAATTCAAACCATCATATTGAACAATAATGAATCTATAAAATAATTAAAATTCTCTAGAAGTTAAGTTAATAAATCTCAAAATGACCTAATTAAAAATAAATTAAATTAAATTACTTAATTAATTAAAATAAACATTAAAAATTATAATAAATCAATAAAAAATCTAAAAATTAAAATAAACAATTTTTGGATTCATCATTCTGAGAAGAATCAAAGAAAATGAAAAACCCTAATCATTTTTTAATAGTTTAAGCCTAATTTGAGTTTTATTAAAAAAAACTAAAAATCAATTAGCCTTAAAATTTATCTCTTATTAAGATGAAACTTTAGAGAAATGAAATTGACAATAAACCTCACTTGCCAGAAAAATTTCAAAGCAAAATAACTACTGCATTAGAAGTTATTAGATTATTAATTTCTAGATTAATTTAAATCAAATAATAAATACACACTAATTATAAAAATTATAAAATTCCTAAAATCAACTCAAAACACTTATAATAATTTATCCAACCCTTTGAAGGTGAAGAATCATAAAAATCATATACTTCGGGTTTATAAAATAATTAAAGATATGAAATTAATTAAACCCTAGGGTTGGAAAATTTACAATAAATCAAATAATCAACTAAAAATTTAGTTAATTAATACTTTGAATCCAACACTCAAGTAAGAATATATTAAAATTAAAATCATTCCTAACTTAATATTGAATGAATAATTGAAGTGTGATAAAAGTGAATAAATTGATTAAAATACTCACCCTAAGAATTCGTAATGACCTAGCTTAGTATTGGCACCCTATGTACTTCATCTATAAAGATTTCTTAAGCTAAGATTAATGATCGAATGAAAGAAAAACAAATACCTTATTCATAAGAAACTAAACTTAATTAAATAAGAAAATTATAATAACACCGCTTAATCAAATTAAACATATAAATAAAAAAAATTAAATCAATTAAATCAAAACATAAAATCATAAAAATCCAAATGATAACAAAACTAAATCAATCAAATTAAAGCAATTAAATTTAACAAATGTTTAAATCAAATTCATTAAAAAGAATAAATGCAAGTTAAACTTTAAACAAAAGAATGAAGTTAACCAAACCAAAAAAATCTATTAATCAATCTAAAAATATATGAAATTGAATAATCATAACAAATCTTAAATCTTACTCAAATCAAACTAAAAGTAATAATAATAAAACTAATAACTAACTAAAATAATAACTACTACTAATAATAAAAATAATAACTAAGTAAAAGAATAACTAATAACTAATAAACCTAATAACTAAACTAACTAATAACCTAACTAAACTAAAAACTAATAAAACTAATAAACTAATATCTAACTAATAACTAAAATAAGTAATAATAAAAATAACAAAACTAATAACTAAACTAACTAATAACTAAATAACTAACTAATAATAAATAACTAAAACCTAATCCTAATAACTAATAAACTAAACTAATAAAACAAATAACTAATAACTAATAATAATTAATAATAATTAAATAATAATTAACTAAAGTAACTAACTAATAACTAATAATTAAAACTAATAACTAATAAAAACTAAAAAAACTAATAAAACTAAAGCCTAATAACTAACTAACTAATAACTAAACTAAATAAACTAATAAACTAAAACTAATAATAACTAAAACAAATAACTAACTAATAAACTAATAATAATAATAATCATAATAATAATAATAATTAATAAACTAATAAACTAATAACTAATAACTAATAAACTAAATAAGCTAATAACTAAATTAATAACTAATAAAACTAAAATAACTAACTAAACTAATAAAATTAATAATAATAACCTAATAAATAACTAAACTAAACTAATTATAACTAATAATAATAACTAACTAATAACTAAAAACAAACTAATAAAAACTAAACTAAAAAACTAAAACCAATAAAACCAATAAAACCAAAAAAACTAATAATAATAATAAAAAAAACCAAATTAATAATAATAACTAAACTAATAACTAAACTAACTAATAACTAAATAACTACAACCTTAAACCTAAACCTAATAATTAATAATCTAATAATTAAAATAAATAATAATTAATAATAAGAATAAATAACTAACTAACTAATAACTAATAACTAAAAACTAAAACTAATAAAAACTAAAAAACTAATAAAACTAAACCTAATAACTAACTAATAAACTAATAAAACTAACTAAAACTAAATAATAATTAATAATAACTAATAAACTAATAAAATAATAATAAGAACAAATAACTAATAATAAACTAACTAACTAATAATAACTAATAACTAACTAAAAATAATAACTAATAATAACTAAAACTAAATAAATAAAATAACTAAAATTAATAAAACTAATAAACTAATAACTAATTAAAACTAATAACTTATAATTAATACTAATAACTAATAAAACTAAAACAAACTAAACTTACAACTATTAAACAAAAAAACTAACTAACTAAAACTAATAAACCTAAACAACTAACTAAACTAATAACTAAATTAAATAAACTAATAAACTAAAACTAAAAATAACTAAAACTAATAACTAACTAATAAATAATAATAATAATAATAATAATAATAATAATAATAACTATAATAATAGTAATAATAAACTAATAAACTAATAACTAATTAATAATAACTAATAAAACTAACTAAACTAAATAAAAAAATAAACTAATAACAAAACTAAAACTAATAAACTAACTAACTAATAAAACTAATAAAACTAAGAAACTAATAACTAATAACTAAACCTAAAATAATAACTAACTAATAAACTAAAAAACTAATAATTAAACTAATAACTAATAAAACTAAAATAACTAACTAAACTAATGAAAATAATAATAATAACCTAATAAATAACTATACCAAACTAATAATAACTAATAACTAATAACAACTAACTAATAACTAATAACTAATATAATAAAAACTAAACTAAAAACTAACTAACTAAATAAACTAATAAAACTAAAAAACTAATAATAATAATAATAATAATAATAATAATAATAATAATAATAATAATAATAATAATAATAATAATAATAATAATAATAATAATAATAATAATAATAAACTAAACTAATAACTAACTAATAATAATTAAACTAAAATGATTAAAGTAATAATAACTAACTATCTAATAAAAATAAAAGTAATAATAATAAACTAATAAAATTGATAAACTAAAAACTAACTAATAACTAAATAAAACTAATAAAACTAACTAAAACTAAAATTAATAATAAACTAATAACCATAATAATTAATAAACTAATAAACTAAAAACTAAACTAAACTAAAACTAATAAACCTAATAACTAATAATAAAACTACACTAATAATAATAATAACTAAATATCTAACTTACTAAACTAATAAACCTAATAACTAAAACATAATAACTAAAACTAATAAACTAATAATAAAAATAAACTAAAACTTACAATAAAATAACTAATAACTAAAAAACTAATAAAATAACTAAACTAATAACTAATAAAACTAACTAATAATAATAACTAATAAAATAATTAAACTCATAACTAATAACTAATAAAATTAAAATAACTAACTAATAATAAAAATAACTAATAAAAACTAAAAACCTAAACTAATAAACTAATAGTTAATAATAAATAACTAATTAACTTAACCTAAAAACTAATAACTAAACTAATAATTAAATCTAACTAATAACTAATAAAAATAAATAAATAAGTAATCATAAAAACTAATAAAACAAACTAATAATAACTAAAATAATAAAAATAACAAATAATAACCTCATAATGATAAACCTAAAATAATAAAACTAAAAAGCTAATCAAACTAGTAAACTAAACTAATAAAACTAATAATTAATAAACTAATAAAAACTAAACCTAATAATAAACTAAACTAGCTAAATAAAAATTAACTAATAAAATAAAAACTAACCAATAATAATAATAGTTATAATAATAATAATAAAATAATAAATAAAACTAACTAAAACCTAGTAACTAAATTAAACTAATAAAAACTAAAACTAAATCTAAATAACTAAATATCTGTATAAATATAACAACTAAAACCTAAAACTAAAACAAAAAACTATAATAATAAATAATAACTAATCAAACTTAAATAACTAATAAACTAAAACTAATAACTAACTAAAAACCTAATAAGTAAATAATAATAATAATAATAATAATGACTAAAAAACAAAATATAAACTAACTAATAAAACTAATAAAAATTAATAAACTAATAACTAATAAAACCTAATAACTAAACTAATAACTAATAAAACTAATAATAAAAAACTAACTAACTAATTAATAAATAATAACTAAATAATAAAAAACTATAATTAAAAATAGTAACTAAACAAAAAACTAACTAATAATAACTAAATAAAACTAAAACTAAAAACTAAAACTAATACCTAATAACTAATAACTAATAATAATAAACTAATAAAACTAATAACTAAACCTAATAACTAATAAAATAACTAAACTAACTAATAATGATAATAAATAATTACTAATAAAACTAACTAAACTAATAACTAATAATAACTAATAAAAAAATAAAACTAAACTAATAAACTAAAAACTAAACTAACTAATAAAAACAAACTAGTAATAACTAAACTAATAAACTATTAACTAAATAATAATAATAATAAAAATAATAAAACTAAACTAATAAAAACTAACTAAACTAATAAGACTAATAATAACTAATAAAAATAATAATAATAACTAATAAACTAATAAATAACTAACTAAACTAACTAATAATTAATAATAACTAAAACTAATAATAATTAATAAAAAATAATAAAATAAAACTAACTAATAATAAATAACTAATAAATAAAACTAATAATAATAACTAAAACTAATAGCTAAAATAATAATAAAACTAACTAAAATAACTAATAAAACTAACTAATAACTAAACTTAACAATAACTAATAACTAATAACTAAATAAAAATGTAATAACTAAACTAATAATAAAACTAAATAACTAAATAACCTAAAAAACTTAAACTAACAACTAATTAAAACTAACTAACTAATAAACTAACCAACTAAAAACTAGTAATTAATAATAAACTAATAAACTAATGACTATTAACTAACTAACTAATTATAACTAAACTAATAACAAAGAAAACTAATAACTAATAATAAAACTAGTAATAATAACTAATAAATAACTAAACTAATAACTAATAATAAAAATAACTAATAACTAATAAAACCTAATAACAAAACTAATAATAACTAATATTTAATAACTAAATAACTAAACTAATAACTAACAATAATAAACTAATAAAATAATAACTAAGAACTAAAAATAATAAATAAAAACTAACTAACTAATTATAACTAACTAAAACTAATAACTAATAAACTAATTAACTAATAATAACTAGCTAATAATTAATAATAAAACTAAAAACTAAAAATTAAATAACTAAACTAATAAACTAATAAAAACTAAATAATTAAATAACTAATAACTAATAATTAACTAAAAAACTAAATAATAACAAAACTAATAACTAATAACTAATAAATAATAATAACTAACTGATAATAACCTAATAAATAACTAAACTAACTAACTAATAATAATAATGACTTGCTAATAACTAATAAAAATCTAATAACTAATAATAACTAAACTAATAACTAAAACTAATAACTAAAAACTAATAATAACTAAATTATTATAATAATTAATAAATAATAAAAACTAAACTAATAACAAAATGATAAATAAAACTAATAACTAACTAAAATCTAAACTAAAACTAAAAAAAACTAATAAACTAATAAACTAATAAGAACTAATAACTAATAACTAATAATAACTAAAACTAAAAACTAATAATAATAAACTAAATAACTAAATTAATAAACATAAAACTAACTAATAAAACCAAAAATAAAAATGAAACTAAAACTAAATGAATAATAACCTAACTAATAAATAAAAAATTAATAAAAAACTATAAACTAACTAATAAATAAAACTAAACCTAATAATTAAACTAACTAACTAACTATCTAACTAAAAAACTAATAATAAAATTAAACTAATAACTAAACCTAATAAGTAAAACATAAACTATTAACTAGTAACTAAAATTAACTAATAAAACTAATAACTAAAATTAATAATAATAATAAAACTAATAACTAACTAAAATAATAACTAATAACTAATAATAATAATAAAATTAATGACTAACTAAAATAATAACTAATAATTAATAAACCTAAAAACTAAACTAACTAATAACCTAACTAAACTAAAAACTAGTAAAACTAATAAACTAAACTAATAAAACTAATAACTAATAATAAAATAAACTAACTAACAAATAAACTAAACACTAACTATAAAACTAATAAACTAATAAAACTAAATTAAATAACTAAACTAATAAACTAAACCTATAACTACTAATAACTAATAACTAACTAACTAAATAATAACTATAATAATAACTAATAATTAATAACTAACTAACTAATAAACCTAAACTACTAATAATAATTAACTAAACTAATAACTAATAATAATAATAACTAAACTAAAACTAATAATAACTAAAATAAAATAAATAAAGTAACTAAAACTAGTAAAGCTAATAAACTAAAAACCAACTAAAACTAATAACTAATAACTAATAATTAATAAAACTAAAAAAATAAACTTATAACTATTAAACTAAAAAAAACTAAAACTAATAAACCTCAAAAACTAGGTAAACTAATAGCTAAACCTAAAATTAATAATAATAAACTAACTAACTAATTACTAAACTAAATAAACTAATAAACTAAAACTAATAAATAAATAATAACTAACTAATAACTAACTAATAAACTAACTAGCTAATAATAATAATAATAATAATAATAAAATTATTATTATTATTATTATTATTATTATTATTAAACTAATAAACCAATAACTAACTAATAATAATTAATTAAACTTACTAAACTGAATAAAATAATAAACCAATAACTAAACTAAAACTAATAAACTAATTAACTAATAAAATTAATAAAACTAATAAACTAATAATTAATAACTAAACCTAAACTAATAACCAACTAATAAACTAAAAAAACTAATAACTAAACTAATAACTAATAAAACTAAAATAATTAACTAAACTAATAAAACTAATAATAATAACCTAATAAATAATGAAACTAAACTAATAATAACTTATAACTACTAATAACTAACTAATAACTAATAAACAAACTAATAAAAACTAAAACTAACTAACTAAAAAAACTAACTAACTAATAGCAAACTAATAAGTAATAATTAATAACTAATAAACTAATAAAACTAACTAATAAATAACTAAATTAATCAAAAACTAATACCTAATAATAACTGAAAATAACTAACTAACTAATAAAAACTAATAAACTAACTAATAACTAACTAAAACTAACTAATAAATAAAACTAATAACTAACTAATAAAACTAATAACTAAATAACTAATAAAACTAAATAAACTAATAACTAATAAATAACTAATTAATAACTAATTATAAATAAATTAAAACCTAATAAAACTAATAACTAATAACTAAACCTAAAATTGAAATTAATAAACCTAATAATAAAACTAATAACTAACCAATAAATAAATAACTAAACAAATAATAATAAATAATAATAAACTAAAACTAATAAACCAACTAAACTAACTAAAATTAAACTAATAACTAACTAATAAAATAAAACCTAATAAACTAATAATAAACTAAAAACTAACAAATAACTAAATCCAATAACTAATAAATTAAATAACTAAAAACTAATAAACTAAGCTAATAAACTAATAAACTAAAATAAAATAACTAATAACTAAACTTAAACCTAAACCAAAAAATAATAAACTAACTAACTAAAAACTAATAACTAAACTAATAAGTATACAAACTAATAATAATAATAATATATTAATAAATAATAAAACTAAAAAACTAATAGTAAAACTAAACCTAACAAACTAATAAACTAATATCAATAACTAATAACTAATAATAATAACTAACTAATAATAAATAATAAATAAAAATAATAACCAAACTAATAACTAAAACTACTAACTAATAATAATAATTAATAGAACTAACTAAACTAAAAAACATAATAACTAAACACCTAAACTAATAATAACTAATAACTAAACTAATAACTAAACTAAATAATTAAACTAATAAACTAAATTAATAACTAAACTAATAATAATTAAAAATTAATAACTAACTGAATAATAAAAAGATAAATAAATAACTAATAACTAATAACTAAAAAACTAATAATAATAAACTAATAAAACTAATAACTAAAATTAAATAACTAACTAATAACTAATAAAATCTAATAACTAATAACTAATAACTAATAATAATTAATAAACTAAACTAATAACTAAATAAAACTAAAATAATAACTAAACTAATAATTAATAATAAATAATAACTATATCTAATAATAACTAACAATAACTTAACTAAAATTAATAAACTAATAATAACTAAAAACTAACTAAATAATAATAAACTAACCTAAAACTATTAAATAACTAACTAACTAACTAAAAATATAATAACTAAAACTAATAAACTAATAAACTAATAATTAATAATATTTAAACTAATAAACTAATAAAATAAAAACTAACTATAAACTAACTAAAACTAGTAATAAAATTAACTAACTTATATTAACTAACTAATAATTACTAAAAACTAATAATAACTAACTAACCAATAATAAAAACTAACTAATAACTAATAACTAATAAATAATAACTAATAAACTAAATACAACTAAAACTAACTAATAATAACTAATAAACTAAAATAATAAAACTAATAAACTAACTAACTAATAATAATAATAATTACTAAATAATAATAACTAATAAAATTATTAATAACTAATAAAATAATAATGATAAACTAAATAACTAAAAACTAATAAAACTAAATAAATAAACTAACTAAAATAACTAATAACTAATAATAACCAACTAATTAAATAACTAATTAAAACTAATAAACTAATAACAAACTAATAATAATAAACTAATAAACTCAAAACCTAACTAATAACTAAATAACTAACTAAACTAAAAATAACTAACTAATTATAATAATAATTAAACTAAAAAACTAAAAAACTAATAACTAATAACTAAAACTAATAATAATAATAATAATAATAATAATAATAATAATAATAATAATAATCTAATAACTAATAAAAACTAAGAACTAATAATTAATAAAACCTAACTAAACTAATAAACTAATAAACTAAACTAATAAAATAATAAATAAAATCTAAAATAAAACACCAATTACTAAAAAAATAATAACTAATAAAAAAATTATAACTAATAATAACTAATAACTAAAAACTAAAATAGAAAAACTAACTAACTAATAACTAACTAATAACTAAAAACTAAAAACTAATAACTAATAACTAATAACTAATAAATGAATAAACTAAAAAATAACTAAAGTAAATAACTATAATAACTAATAACTAATAATTAAATAACTAAAACTAATAAGAAACTAATAAAAAATAACTAACTAATAAAACCTAACTTAAACTAATAAATAATAACTAAATAATATTAAAAACCTAAACTAATAACTAATAATAAATAACTAATAATAAATAAATAAATAACTAAACTAATAACTAATAAAAACCTAAAAAGTAAACTAATAATAACTAATTAAACCTAAAACTAATAACTAATAACTAATAAACTAATAATAACTATTAAAATAAAACTAATAAAACTAAACTAACTAATAAACCTAAAACTAACTAACTAAATAATAATAAAATTAAAAAACTAATAATAATAATAATAACAAACTAAACTAAAACTAATAAACTAAACTAACTAATAACTAACTAAAAACTAATTAATTAATAATAACTAACTAATTACACTAACTAATAATAACTAAAAAATGATAACTAAAATAACCTAACTAATAGCTAATAATATTAAACTAATAATAACTAACTAAACTAAAACTAAACTAATAACTAATAATAACTAAATAATAACTAACTAATAAAATTAATAACTAAAAAAACTAATAATAACTAATAACAAATAAACTAATAACTAACTAAAACTAATAATAACTAAACTAATAACTAATAATAAAACTAATAAACTAATAAACTAACAAACTAATAACTAATAATAAAATAACTAACTAAACTAATAATTAACTAATAATAACAAAACTAATAACTAGTAATAATAAAACTAATAATAAACTAATAACAAATAACTAACTAAATAATTAATAACTAATTAATAACTACCTAAACTAAAAAACTAATAATAAATAACTAAAAAACTTAATAATAACTAATAATACTAAAAAAAACTAAACTAACTAACTAATAATAATAATTAATAAGTAACTAAAACTAATTACTAAATAACTAAATAACTAAACTAAAAAACTTAAAAAATACTATGACTAATTAATAAAAAATAATAAACTAAAGTAATAACTAAATAATAATAACTAATAAAACTAAATAACTAACTAATAAAAAAACAAACTAATAATAAATAACTAAATAAAAAACTAGTAAAACTAATAAAAAATCTAATAAACTAAACCAATAAAAAACTTAATAAAACTAGCTAATAACTAACTAAAACCTAATAACTAAATAAGTAAAACTGATAAAAACTAAATAAATAACTAGTAGCTAAACTAACTAATAATAATAAAATTAATTAATAAAACTAATAATAAAAATAATAACTAAACCTAATAATAAAATTAATAATAAATAACTAATAAATCTAAATAAATAAATATTATAACCTATAAATTAATAAAAAAGCTAGCTAAATAAAAACTAAACCTAATAACTAAACTATAAACTAACTAACTAATAAACCTAAATATAATAAATAATAAAATTAAATAAAATAAATAATAACTAGTAATAACTAATAATAAACTAATAAAACTAAATAATAAATA
This sequence comes from Cymbidium sinense, assembly GCA_021442155.1. Classification (NCBI taxonomy): domain Eukaryota; kingdom Viridiplantae; phylum Streptophyta; class Magnoliopsida; order Asparagales; family Orchidaceae; genus Cymbidium; species Cymbidium sinense. The sequence goes on along the minus strand of CM038227.1, from coordinate 73,292,264 downwards.
ACTAAAACTAATAACTAATAACTAATAATAACAAATAAATAAATAACCTAACTAAAACTAAGTGACTAATAATAACTAATAAAACTAATAAAAACCTAATAACTAATAATAATAAAATGAAAACTAATAACTAAACAAATAAATAACCATAAAACTAAAAAAATTAAAAAAAAACTAATAACTAAACTAAATAACTAATAAAAACTAACTAAAACTAATAATAATAACTAACTAATATAACTAAACAAATAAAATAAACTAATAAACTAATAATAACTAAAAATTAAATAACTAAACTAAAAAACTAATAAACTAAAACTAACAAAAACCTAAAAACTAAAAAAACTAATAACTAAACTAAATAACTAATAAGAACTAACTAAAACTAATAATAATAACTAACTCATATAACAAAACTAACTAATATAAATTAATAAACTAATAAACTAATAATAACTAATAATTAAATAACTAAACTAAAAAACTAATAAACTAAAATAAATAAGTAAAATAATAATAAAACTAATAAAAACCTAAAAACTAACTAACTAATAATAAACCTACTAAGTAATAAATAAAAAACTAACTAATAACTAATAAACTAATAACAATAATAATAAACTAAAAAACTAACTAATAATAACTAAATAACTAATCTAAAAAAGCTAAATTAATAATAACTAATAATAAAACTAATAAACTAAATAATAAAAAACTAAGCCTAACTAAAAACTACTAATATAATATAACTAACTTAACTAACTAAAATAACTACTAATAATAACTAAATAACTGATACAAATAATTAATAAAAAAACTAACTAAAACTAAACTAAATAACCAAACTAAAAAACTAACTAAAAAACTAATAAACAACTATAAATTAATAATAAACTAAACTAAATAACTAAATAATAAATAAACTAATAGCTAATAACTAACTAATAAATAATAATAACATCATAATAACAAACTAATAAAACTAAAATAACTATCTAATAACTGAATAATAAAACTGAACTAAACTAATAATAATAACTAAACTAATAACGAATAAATAATAACCAAAACTCGTAAGTAAACTAATAATTAATAATAAACCTAAAAAAACTAATAAAATAAAATAAATAATAATAAACTAATAATAATAACAAACTAATAAATAATTAAATAACTAATAAAAACTAATAATAATAAACCTTAAAAACTAATAAGCTAACTAAAGTAAATAAACTAAACTAACTATAATAACCAATAAAATTAATTTTAACTAATAAACTAAAACCTAATAAACTAATAATAATTAATAACTAATAAAAATAACTAAAACTAAATTAATAGCTAAAAGATAAAACTAATAAACTAACTAAATAAACTAATAAAATTAATAAAACTAAACTAATAACTAATAATAACTAGATAATGATAATAATAAATAACTAATAATAATAATAACTAAATAAATAATTAATAAATAACTAAAATAATAGCTTATAATAACTAAGTAATTAATTAATATAATTAATAACTAATAACTAACTAATAACAAACCTAATAAACTAATAACTAAAACTAATAATAATAAACTAATAAATAACTAATAAATAAATTAACTAAAATAAAACTAACTAATAAAGAAATAATAAAACTAAAAAACTAATAAACTAATAACTAAAAACTAAATAACTAATAAAACTAATAAACTAATAAACTAAATAACCAAACTAACTAAAAACTAATAATAACTAAACTAATAAACTAAATAGTAATAACTAATAACTAATAACTAACTAAAACTAATAATAACTACATAACTAATAACTAAACTGAAAACTAAACCTAAATAACTAAACTATCTAATAACTAAATAACTAAACTAATAAATTAATAATCTAAACTAACAAATAAAAATAATAAACTAAAACTAAATAATAAACTAATAACTAACTAACTAACTAAACTAATTAATAAAAACTAATATAATAAAAATAATAAATAAAATAACTAAGATTAAAACGGATAATAACTAACTAAAAAAAAAAAACCAAACTATAATAATTAATAAATAATAATAATAAATAAATAAACTAAAACTAATAACTAAACTAATAAACTAAATAAATAATAACTAATAATAACTAATAATAACTAATAAAATAAATAATATAATAATGTAAAAATATAATAACTGGTTAAATAACTAATAATAATTACACTAATTAATAAAACTAACTAAACTAAAACTAATAAAATTAATAAAAACTAACTAATAAGTAAAACTAATTAATAACTAATAAAACTAAATAAATAACAAATAAAAAATAAGACTAAAAAACTAACTATAAAACAATATAAAAAACTAAACTAATACAATAACTAACCAACTAACCAACTAATAATAATAAAATAAAACTAAATAACTAAATAATAATAAAATTAACTAATAATAATTAATAACTAATAAATAATAACTAAAACTAAATTAATAACTAATAAAAAAAAACATAATAATAAAAAATAAAACTAACTAATAACTAAAATTAACTAATGTATATAATAAAAGTAAACTAATTAACTAATAAATAAAAAATAACTAATAAACCTAATAATAACTAAATAAAACTACTAACTAATAAAAAAACTAAAAAATAATAAACTAAACTATTAACTAATAAAACTAGTAATAAATAACTAATAATAACTAAACTAATATGAAAACTAATAAAAACTAAAAAAACCTAAACTAAAAACTAACTAACTGAAAACTAATAACTAATATATAGAACTAAACTAAACTACTATAAACTATATAAATAACTAATAAAATAAAACAAATTAATAAACTAAACTAATTAATACTAAAACTAAAACCTAAACTAATATTAAAATTAATAACTAAGTAACTAAATTAATATTAATAACTAACAAAAACTAACTAATAAAAGTAATAACTAACTAAAACAAATAAAACTAAACTAATAACTAATAATAACTAAATTAAATACTAAACTAATAACTAATAACTGATAATAATAACTAAACTAATAACTAAACCAAATAACTAAAATAACTAAAACTAATAAATAATAATTAATCTAATAAACTAAAATTTAATAGCAATAAACTAATAACTAACTAAAACTAACTAAAACCAAACTAATAATAATAAATAACTAAACTAAATAATAGCTAAACTAATAACCTAAAATAATAATAGCTAAACTAATAACTTATAAATAACTAACTAACTAACTAATAATAAAATAACTAAAACTAACTAACTATACTATTAAAACTAACTAAAAACTAATAATTAACTAAAATTAATAAAAAAACTAAATAATAAAACTAACAAAAGCTAACTAACTAATAAATAACTAATAACTAAACTTAATAAAACTAATAAACTAATAACTAACTAATAAACTAATAAAAATAAAAATAACTAATAAATAATTAAAAATTAATTAATTAACAAATAATAATAACTAATAAAATAATAAACTAATAGCTAATAATAAACTAGTAAAATAACTATTAAACTAAACTAAAACTAACAAACTAATAAACTAATAAACTAAGTAACTAATAAAACTAACTAATAAATAATAATAATAATAATATAAACTAACTATAAATAACTAAATAATAATTAACTAAAAATAATAAACTAGTAAAGCTAACTAATAACTAATAACTAATAAAACCTAAATAACTAACTAATAATACCTAAAAAAAACTAAAAACAAACAACTAAAACAACAACTAACTAAACCTAATAACTAAAACCAAATATAAAAACTAATAAAATAAATAACTAACTAAATTAATAACTAAACTAATAAAACTAACTAATAACTAAAACTAATAACAAATAAAAACTAACTAAACTAATAATAAAATAACTAACTAGTAAAAATAACTAATAAAACTAATAATAACTAACTAATAAACTAAACTAAAAAACTAATAATAATAGCTAAAAAGTAATAACTAATAAAATTAAATAAAATAACTAACTAACTAACTAATAAAAAATAAAAGTAAATAAACTAATAACTAATAATAATAATAACTATTAAAATAAACTAATAACTAATAAAAACTAAAAACTAACTAATAACTAAAACTAACTAAACCTAAATAATAAAACTCATAAAATATAACTAATAATAACTAAAACTAATAATAAACTAATATCTAACGAATAATAACTAACTATCTAATAACTAATTAACCTAATAATTTAATAGGTAAATAAAATAATAAAACTAATATAATAACTATTAAATAAAACTAATAACAAAACTAACTAATAAATTAACTAAACTAAATAACTAACTAACTAATAACTAATAAAATAACTACCTAAACTAATAATAAATAACTAAACTAAATAACTAGACTAATTAAATAAATAATTAATAAAAAACTAATAACTAAAAAAATAAACCTAATAATAAAACTAACTAAATAACTAATAACCAAAATAACTAAACTAATAAAACTAACTAAATAACTAAACTAATAACTAATAACAAAAACTAATATATAATAATAATTTTAAAATGAACTAAATTAATAACTAATAAATAATAATAACTAAATAATAACTAATAATAAACTAATAAACTAATAATTTTACTAATAACTCTCTAATAAATAACTTATATAACTAATAATAAATAACTAAATAATAATTAACTAATAACCTAATAATAATTAAACTAATAACTAAAAAAACTAATAACTAATAAACTAAAAATAATAATAATTAATTAAAATAATAACTAATATAACTAATAACAACTAAAAAATTAACTAGTAACTAACTAATAACTAAACTAATAAAACCAAAAATTTAATTAAAACTACCAAAACTAAAATAATAACTAAATAACTAAAAAAACTAAACTAATAACCAATAACTAATAAAACCAATAATAATAAATGGTAATAAATAAATAAAACTAATAACTAAACTAAATAAAATAAAAACTAACTAATAAATATTAATAAAACTAAATAACCAAATAAAATAAACTAAACTAATAATAATATAATGAAAATAAATAAACTAATAACTAAAATAAATAAAACTAAATTAATAAACTAAAACTAATTACTAAACTAATAAACTAAAATAATAAACTAGATAATAAAACTAATAAATAACTAAAGAACTAATTAATAATAAAACTAATAAAACTAATAACTAAAACTAATAAAACTAACTAATAAACTAATAATAACAAAAAAAATTAACTAATAAAACTAATAAATAATAAACTAATAAAAAAAATAATAACTAATAACAAATAACTAATAACTAACTAATAACTAAAAAATAAAATAACTAAATATAAAACTAATAACTAAATAACTTACTAAACTAATAACTAAAAACAAACTAATAATAACTAAAAAAACTAAATAACTAACTAAAATAACTAAACTAAATAACTAATAAAACTAACTAATAATAATAAAACTATAAACTAACTAATAATAATAACTGAAAACTAAAACTAATAAAACAAATAAATGATAATAATAAAACTAAATGCAAATAAATAATAAACTAATAATAATAATAATAAATAAAACTAATCAAAACTAATAACTAATAAATATAATATAAAAAATAATAATAATAATAATAAAACTAAACTAACTAAAACTAATAAACTCAATAAATAATATAAAACTAAATAAAACTAATAACTAATAACTAGAATTAAATAATAACTAATAAATAACTAAACTAATAAAACTAAAAACTAACTAATAACTAATTACTAAACTAAACTAATAACTAAACTAAACTAATAACTAATAAATTAATAACTAAACCTAATAACCTAATAAAACTAAACTAATAAAACTAACTAATAAAATAACTTAACTAATAAACTAAAAAAACTAACTAATAATTAAAAACTAAAACTAAAACTAACTAACTAAACTAAAAAACTAAAACTAATAACTATCTAATAACTAAATAAACTAACTAGTAACTACTAACTAATAAACTAAAACTAACTAAGAACTAATTAAATAAAACTAATAAATCTAATAATAATAATAACTAATATCTAAAGTAAACCTAATAACTAAACTAAATAACTAACTAATAATAATTAAACCTAATAACTAATAGCTAACTAAACTAACTAATAACTAATAAACTAATAAAAAAACTAACTAAAAAAACTAATAAACTAATAACTAAATAAAACTAATAAAAATAGTAAAACAAAACTAATAACTACAACTAATAAAACTAATAAACTAACAAATAACTAAATTAATAACTAATAAACTAACTAAGAAAAACTAATAACTAACTAAACTAATAATAAACCTAAAAAAAACTAATAACCTAAACAAACTAATTACAAACTGACTAATAATAACTAAACTAATAAACTAATAACTAACAAATAATAACTAACTAAATAACTAACTAAAAACTAATAATAATATTAATAACTAAATAATAATAATAACTAAACTAATAATAATTAATAAAATTAATAACTAACTAAATAACTAATAATAAAACTAATAACTAAAACATAATAAAATAAACTAATAACTAATAAAACTTAAAAAAACTAATAAACTAATAAACTAATAAACTAATAAACTAATAATAATAAACTAATAAAACTAACTAACTAATAAATAACTAACTAAAACTAATAATAAACTAATAAACTAATAAAATAATTAACTAACTAACTAATAACTAAAAACTAACTAACTAATAATAACTAAATAACTAATAAATAACTAATAATAATAATACTAATAATATAATAATAATGTAAAATAAATAACTAAAACTAAAAATAGTAAAGTAATAAACTAATAAATAAACTTACTAATAAAACTAACTAAACTAATAATTAATAATAATTAAACTCATAAACTAATAATAAAACTAATAAATACTAAATAAACTAAAAACCAATAACTAAACTGAAAAAACTAATAATAATAGCTAACTAAGAACTAATAAAAATAAATAAAATAACGAATCTAATAAATAATAATAATAATTAATTAATAAAACTAAAAAACTAATAAATAATAAATAATAACTAAAAATAAATAAAATAAAAAACCTAAAAAAATAAACTTATAATAATAATAATAATAAACTAAAATTGATAACTAATAATAAAATATATAAGTAATAACTAACTAATAACTAAGCTAACTAATAAAAAAACTAATAAACTAAAACTAATAACCTAAACTATTAAACAAATAATAATATAATAAAACTAATAAAACTAATAACTAAAACCTAATAATTAAAACTAATAACTAAAAACTAATAAACTAAACTAATAACTAAATTAATAACTAATAAACTAAAATAATAAACTAAATAATGAAACTAATAAATAACTAAGTAATAAATTAATAATAAAAACTTAATGTAATAACTAAATAACTGAACTAAAACTAATAACTACTAATAGTAATTAACTAATAACTAATAAACTAAAATTAATAATAAACTAAAACAAAATAATAATTAAATAACAAATAATAAAGCTAATTAAAACTAAGTAATAAACTAAATAATAAACTAAAAATTAATAAATTAATAATAACTAAAAAATTAAACTAAATAAAATAAAACTAATTAATAACAAATAATAACAATAATAATAATAATAATAATAATAATAATAATAATAATAATAACAAATAAATAATAATTATTATAATAATAATATTAATAAAACTAATAAAACTAATAACTAACTAATAAAACTAATAACTAATAAATAAAAACTAATAATTATAATAATAATATTAATAAAAACTAAACCTAATAAATAACTAATAAAACTAATACCTAAGAAAACTAATAACTAATAATAAATAACTAATACTAATAAAACCTAACAACTAATAAAACTAATAAAAATAACTAATAATTATAAAAAAAATAAGAAAATTAATTAATAAAACTAATAATCATAAACTAAACCTAATAATAATAACTAAACTAACTAACTAATAAACTAATAATAATAAAACTAACTAATAATATCTAATAATGAACTAATAACTAAAACTTTAAAACTAATAAACTAAAACTAAATAACTTACTAAACTCATAACCAATAATAACTAAACTAATAATAATAACTAATAATAATAATAATAATAAATAAATAAACTAATAATAATAACTAAACTAATAAACTAAATAACTAATAAATAATAAACTAATAACTAATAAAACTAATAAACTAATAATAACTAAATAACTAACTAATAATAATAAAATAATAATTATAAATAAAATAATAACTTAAACTAATAATAATAATAACTAATAACTAACAACTAAAATAATAAACTAAAAACTTACTAATAACAAACTAATAATAACTAATTAAAACTAAACTTAACTAACTAAATAATAACTAAAAATAAACTAATAACTAATAACAAAACTAAATAACTAATAATAATAAACTAAATAACTAAAGTAATAACTAATAAATAAAACTAAATAACTAAACTAGCTAATAAAACTAAACTAATAAAAAAAACTAACTAACTAATAAAACTAAAATTAATATATAATAAAATCTACTAACTAATAAATAATAACTAAATAAACTAATAAACTAAAATTAATAAGTAACTATAATAACTAATAAAACTAATAACTAATAATAAAACTAAAAAACTAAGAAAACTAAAACTAATAATAAAAATTAAAACTAACAAATAATAACAATAATAATAAAACTAATAAATTAATAATAAAATAACTAATAACTAAACTAAATAAAAACCAACTAAACTAAAAACTAAAATAAAACCTAAATAACTAATAAAAACTATTAAAACCTAATAACTAAACTCACTAATAACTAATAAACTAACTAACTAATAAACTAATAACTAAAATAATAATAATAATAATAACTAACTACTAACTAAAAAAACTAACTAATAAACTAAAAAAACTAACTAATGACTAATAACTACTAACTAAAAACCTCATAATAATAATAAACTAATTATTAAAAACTAATAAAAAACCTAACTAAACAAACTAAACTAATAACTAATAAACTAATAATAAATAAATTACTAATAATAACTAAATGAATAACTAAATAATAATAACTAAATAACTAAGTAATAACTAAAAGCTAATAATAAAACCAATAATAATAATAAACTAATAACTAAAACTAATAATAAAATTATAAAACTAATAAACTAATAAAATTAATAACTAATAACTAAGAAAACAAAAACTAATAAATAATAAAAATAATAATAATAAAACTAAAAAAAATAAAACTAATAAACTAATAACTAGTAACTAATAATAACTTAAAATAAAATAAAAACTAAACTAACAACTAATAATAACTAAAGAAACTAACTAATTAACTAACAAAACTAAAAACACTAGTAACTAATAAACTAAAAGCTAATAATAAAATAAAAAACTAAACTAACTAATAACAAATAAAACTAATAAAACTAAAACTAATAATAAACTAATAATAATAAACTAATAATAATAATAATAACTAATAAACCTAATAACTAATAAAACTAATCACTAATAAAACTAAAAACTAAATTATAACTAACTAAAAATAATTAATAACTAATAATAAACTAATAACTAAAAACTAATAAAACTATCTAAAAACTAAACCTGATAAACTAATAATAAAACTAATAACACTAAAACATAATACATAAAACCTAATAACTAACAATAACTAATAATAAAAAACTAAATGAATAACTAATAAAATAAACTAACTAAACTAACTAAATAAAACTAATAAAACTAAACTTAATAACTAATAAAAACTAACTATCTAAACTAAATAACTAAAATTAATAATAAAATCTAAGTCTAAATTAAAAACTAAACTCAACTAACTAAGCTAAGTAACTAATAAAACTAATAAAAAAAACTAAAACTAATAATAAACTAACTAACTAATAAACTAAAAAAACATAATAACCTAAAAAACTAACTAAACAAACTGAAAAAATAAAATCCTAAGAACTAAACTAAACTAACTAATAAAACGAAACTAACTAATAACTAAACTAATAATAAACTAACTAACTAACTAATAACTAAATAAAACTAATAAACATAGCTAAAACTAATAATAAACTATTAATAAAACTAAACTAATAACTAAAACTAAAAACTAACTAATAATAAACTAATAAAACTAAACCTAACTAATAATAATAAACTAATAAAACTAAAACTAAAAAACTAATAATTAAAATAATAATAATAACTAAACTAAAAACTAAAAACTAATAAACTAATAACTAATAAAACTAAACTAATAAGAATAACTAACCTAATAATAACTAATAACTAATAAAAACTAAAAAACCTATAAACCTAACTAACTAGCTAAAAACTAATAATAAAACTAATAAAACTAATAAACTAGTCATAAATAATAAAATAAATAAACTAATAACTAAATAAAAAATAAATTAACTACTAATAAACTAACTAAATATAAATAACTAATAAAAACTAATAAAACTAATAATAAATAACTAAACTAATAACTAAAACTAATAACTAACTAATAAACTAATCTAACTAACAAATAACTAAATAACTAAACTAATAATAACTAAATAATAACAAAACTAACAAATAATAATAACTAACAAATAATAAATAAAATAATAATAAACTAATAACAAATAAATAATAATAATAAATAATAAAACTAATAAAAATAACTAAATAAAAATACTAAAAAACTAAACTAAAACAAATAATAACTAAAACTAACTAATAAATTACTAAACTAATAACTAAATAAAAGCTAACTAATAACTAAATAATAATAATAAATAAATAACTAATAATACAACTAAATAACTAAATAAAAAACTAATAACTAATAAGCTAAATAATAATAATAAATAAACTAACTAAACTAATAAAATAAGTAAATAACTAACTAATAAAAAACTAATAACTAAAACTAATAAAATAATAACTAATAAAACTAATAATAAAATAACTAAACTAATTAAACTAATGAGTAATAATAATTAATAACTAAATAAAACTAATAATAAAATAAACCTAAAAAACTAAACTAAACCTAATAAAATAATAAATAATAATTAAAAAAATAAACTAATAATAATAATTAATAATAATACTATTAATTAACTAAAATAATAATAGTAATTAAAAATTAATAAACTAATAAAAATGATAATTAATACTAATAAATAACTAATAAACTAACTAACTAACTAACTAATAGATAATAACTAATAAAAATAAACTAAATAACTAAAAACTAATAAAACTAAATAAACTAATCAACTAAAATAACTAATAACTAAACCTAATAACTAATTCAAAACTAAATAACTAATTAAAATTAATAAACTAATAACTAACTAATAATAATAAACTAATAAACTAAAAACCTAACCAATAACTAAATAACTAACTAAACTAATAATAACTAATAATAATAATAACTAAACTAAAAAACTAATAAACTAATAATAAATAATAACTAATAACTAATATTATCTAACAACTAAACTAAATAATAACTAAATAAACTAACTAATAAAAACTAAACTAAGTAATAACTAATAAAACTAATAAACAACTAAACTAATAACTAAAACTAATAATAAAAATCTTAAACTAATAACTAATAAAAACTATTAACAAATAACTAATAAAAACTAAATAAACTAATAAACTAATAAACTAAACTAATAAAATAATAAATAATAACTAAACTAAATAACTAATAACTAAAAATAAAAATAACTAATAATAAAATAATAACTAATAATAACTAATAACTAATAACTAAAAAACTAAAATAATAAAACTAACTAACTAATAGTTAATAACTAAACTAATAACCAACTAATAACTAAAAACTCAAAACTAATAAACTAGTAAATAGAAAATAACTAAACTAAATAACTAATAACTAACTAAACTTACTTCAACTAATATTAAAACTAACTAATAATAACTAACTAATAATAATTAATAATAACTAATAACTAATAACTAAATAACTAAAATGAATAATAAACTAATAACTAATAACTAACTAATAATAAAAATCTAAATTAATAACTTGTAATAACTAACTAATAATAACTAAATAAATAACTAAAAAACAAAACTAATAACTAATAAAAACCTAAAAACTAAACTAATAATAACTAACTAAACCTAAAACTAATAGTTTATAACTAATAAACTATTAATAACTAATAAAATAGAACTAATAAAACTAAACTAACTAGTAAACCTTAAACACACTAACTAAATAATAATAAGACTAAAACTAATAATAATAATAATAATAACTAACTAAACTAAAACAAATAAACTAAAAATAACTAACTAATAATAACTAAAAAACTAAAAACTAATAATAATAAACCTAATAAGCACTAACTATCTAAACTAAATAACTAATAACTAAAACTAATAATAAAAACTAAGTCTAAACTAAAAACTAAACTTAACTAACTAATCTAAGTAATTAAACTAATAAAACTAATAAAAACTAAACTAATAAAACTAACTAAACAAAACTAGAAAAACTTGATAACCTAAAAAACTAACTAAACAAATTGAAAAAATAAAATCCTAATAACTAAACCAAACTAATTAATAAAATGAAAACCTAATAACTAATAACTAAACTAATAATAAACTAACTAACTTATAACTAAATAAATAACTAATATAACTAAAACTAATAACAAACTATTAATAAAACTAAACTAAAAACTAAAACTAATAAATAACTAAAACTAACTAAACTAAGAACTAACTAATAAACTATTAAAACTAAACCTAACTAATAATAATAAACTAATAAAACTAAAATTTAAAAGCTAATAATTAAAATAATAATAATAGCTAAACTAAAAACTAATAAACTCATAACTAATAAAAACTAACTAAATATTTAAAAAAATAAAACTAAACTAATAATAAACTAACTAAACTAATAATAACTAATAACTAATAAAAACTAAAAAACCTAAAAACCTAAGTAACTAGCTAAAAACTAATAATAAAACTAATAAAACTAATAAACTAGTCATAAATAATAAAATAAATAAACTAATAACTAAATAAAAAATAAATTAATTAATAATAAACTAACTAAATAATAAATAACTAATAAAAACTAATAAAACTAATAATAAATAACTAAACTAATAACTAAAACTAATAACTAAGTAAACAACTTAACTAACTAATAAATAACTAATGACTAAACTAATAATAACTAAATAATAACTAAATTTATAACTAATAAAATAGCTAATAATAACTAACTAATAATTAATAAAATAATAATAAACTAATAACTAATAAATAATAATAATAAATAATAAAACTAATAAAAATAACTAAATAAAAATAATAAAAAACTAAACTAAAATAAATAATAACTAAAACTAACTAATAAATTACTAAACTAATAACTAAATAAAAGCTAACTAATAACTAAATAATAGTGGATTTTCATCTCTTAATCATAAATACATACACATGTAAAAAAAGATAAGCAAGTACGTGCCTTTATTAATTAGGGAAGGGAGGTAATCAGATCACCTCCTTGAGGCTACTTAAAGCCTCGTGTTCTTGGGATGTCCAGACTATATACTTTGCTATCTTATTACACATGAATGTATACATAATTAAAGGAATAAAAATCATGCAAAACTTTTATTTTATTTGGTTGAATTATTTATTAATATGATTTAAAGCTCTATCTAAATTCTAATATAAAGATACATAATAATGAAATTAAATAAGTATGTGACTTTGTTAACTGTGGAAGTGAGGTAATCAAATGACCTCCTTGGGGCTATTTAAAACTTCATATTCTTGGGATGTTCACACTATATACTTATTAGCATTCAATCTATGTAAATTTATATATAAAGACTTAGAAAGGAAAGAGAGCTTACTATCACATGATTAAGCTATAAACACATGCAAATCTTATATGTATTTATAACTATCAGCACTTTTAATATTATAATCCATTTATAAACTTTGGAAAATAGTTTTGAATTTATTAGTGATAATAGCCACACATATATTAAAGTTAAACCAACACATACAAGCTTACATAAAGAAACATCATTTGATTTATTTAAATTTGAAAGCAGAATGCATGAAATCATATCCCATACAATATTTAATGTGCTTGGAAAGAAATAGCTAAACATTAACGCATGGTCCATTCAACTACACTAATCCCACAGGGCGTCTCTTTAAATAAAATTGTTTAAGGAAAACCAAAGTTTCTTACTAATTTTGATTCTTGACTTTGATTAGACTTAAAGAAAAGGAGAACATTTACTTGTTATTTTAATCCCATTCCCATGTTGGTGATTTGATTTTGTTTAAGGAAAGGTAATTAGGTAAATTTTATGAATTAATTAAGTTTGATCATTAATCAAATTAATTAATTACCCTTACCTATACTTCTTTAATTTGATTAATCATTTAATCATGAGCCACAAATAATATGAACATGAATGAAAGTAAAATTGCAATGCTCCTAAAGGACCTAATGCAATTGGCTCATAATTAAACAAATCTAATTAAGCACTTTTATGATTTTCTCACACTTATGGGTTAATCATAATGTACTTATGGGTCTTTATGTTATTAAACACATAAAGAGGAACCCACATTTCAAAAGTTCATTGTCTGAAGTGATTATGATTTTAATTTGATTATTTTTATTAATTATTTAATCAATTAATCCTTTAATTAAGTTATAAATTAATTAACTCTCTTTTAATGAAATGAATTTGGGAAAATTATTAAGGGGCCTAATCACCCTCCCTCAACATCTCACTATTAATCAGTGTTTAATTGGCTTAATTTAATTAATTTTATTATTTGGAAGGTTAATTAATCATTAAGTTGATTAAGAGAGTAATTAGGTTTGAATGGTCAATTTCTCTAATTATCTAAGCAATAAATTTCAAGTAATGGGAGGCAGTCATCCTATAAAATTAATTCCTCAAGTTTAGAATTAATTGCCCATAATTAGAGCTTAATTAAGCGAATCAAGTACAAATTCAAACCTTAATTAAGCTTTGATTATAGTTCAAAATCAAATAAAATTATTTTTAATAAAATTTCCTCTATTTTATCTTTAAAATTAGTATTTATTTATGTTTTCTAGATTTTTTTTCTATAATTAGTTATGCTTTTTCAAAGTTTTAGTGATTAAAATTAATAATTAAGCCTAATTAAACATTAATCCTGTTGGTGCCATCCGGACCGCTGACATGGCTGCAAGATTGGTTATTAAAAACCTATCCAATGTGGTGTTGATGTGGTGATAGCGGTTACGATTTCATCCTCACTGTCAGATCTTAGATCAGACGGCGGTGATTAATCCCGCAGCTCCTAAAGGATAAAATGAGATTTAATCTAATCAGAAGATCAAGACCGTTCATTTCGATCTCACAGAATGGATGGTGTTTGATCTATCATCCCTTGAGCAATGGAAGATGACACCGTCCATCTTCTTCTGCCCAATTCGAGCTCATCGAAGCTCAGAGCGGCCTAGGATCGACTCCATCACCTTCCAAATGGGAATGCTAGGGGACCTAATGGTTGGATTCACACACAATCACCATTTCTTTCATAAAGGGCAAACAAATTTTGAAAAGAAATATGATTTGTCAAATTTATCTCGTCGGAGCTCAAGATCGATGACTAACTAATCGAGGTAGCTTCGCCTTGAAGACGGAAAGCCCTGTTGAGAAGATGGCATCCTAGCTCCCTGCCAGTGGCTCTATGGACGAAATGCCATCGGAATCTTCACGAAACTAGGGAGGGCTTTTGGTGCTTTCGTGGGGAAATGGCTCATTTCTCCCCGCTTGGTGATCATATGAGAAGATGTAATTGAAGTGGGGTTGAGTTTTGAGAAGGTTGGACGGAATAGGGTCTCGAGTGAGCTCAGTTTGATGTTCTCCGATGACGGTGAGGCTTACGGATCTCAAGAAACTCTTTGAGGAATTAGAAATGGCCTCCAGAAGCTCACTGAGGGTGTTTGTGCCTAATTTGGATCGAAATGAGGGGGGTATAGCCCCTCCACCCATGGATCGGATGACCTAGATGTGCTCTGCCATTTTCAGTCATCTGGCCACTATAGGCGGCTGAAGGTAGCAAGAATATGGTGATGTGGCTTAGTTTGGTTAGAGGAAGCTCTATTGGGGCTGCCATGGCATGTCTCCATCTCATTTTGAAGAGCTAATGAGGGGAGAATCTATACTTGGCTTTGGGAGGCTTCCAAATGCAAAGGATGGTTGTTAACCACCCAATTTTGGATGTTGCTCTATATGGAGGGCTTTATCCAATGGATAATGGGTCAATTTGGGTTTAATTTAGGTGGGTTGGTTTTGGGCTAACCCAAGATGGGCCAAGGATGGGTCAAGCTAGGTTTTCATAGGTTTGGGAATGGTTTGAGTGGGTTTGGCTCAATTTGGCCCAAGGTCAAATTAGCTTAGGTTGGGTCAAGTTGACCAATTGGTCAAATTGGGTCAAACAAAAGCTTGAGTCATGTTCAAATGAGTATTTGGAATGTATTGATTTAATTGATTTGATTTAATGACTTAGATTTGAATTTAACCCATTTGAAATCATATGGGTCAAATGGGCTAGGTTTACCAATTTGGCCAAACTGGCCAAATTGCCTTAGGTTAGGCATTAGTTTAGGTTCAATTGGTGATTTTGGAATGAATTTAGGCTTTCATTTCAATTAATTTGGATTTGGATTTGATTTAGTCCAATTTGGCCTTTTAGGTCAATTTGGGCTAAATTGATTAATTGGGTTCTATAAGGCCTTTAGTCAAGTTCAACAATCAATTTAGAATGAACTTAAGCCATTTGGTGTAATTAATTTGGGTTATATTTTGATTTGACTTAATTTGGTCATTTAGGTCAAATTTGATCAACTTGGATCAAGAGGGTCAATTCGGTTTAGTTTGATCAATTGAAGGTTAAGTCAAGTTTAAGGATTGATTTTAGTTTGGTATGGATCATTGATTTCAATTAATTTGATGTAGGATGAGATTTGGTTCATTTGGCTTATTTAGGTTGATTGGGTTTGGTTGGTCACATGGTCAAATTGACTTAGTTTGACCCAATTTATTGTAATTTATCAACCTAGGGTGATCAACAATCATTGTAAGAGATTTTGGTTATGTTGATTCAATCCAATTTGGATTGGATTGAAGTTCGACTCAAATGGGCCTTTTAGATCACTTTGGGTCAAGTGAGCCTAATTGGGTTAATTGATTTAGATTTAGTTGAGTTTGATAATCGATTTGGAAATGATTGATAACTTTGGTTGTAATTGATTTGGTTTGAATTAGATTTTGACTGATTTGAATATTTTCGGTTCAAATGGGCTAGCTTGGGCTGATTGAATTGATTTTCATTTGATTGGTTTGATTGTAGTTTTGGTATGGTTTGGAGTGATGATTGAAGGATTTGAGAAAATCAATTTAGTTCGAGATGATTTAACTTGGTTAAGGCTAAGTCTATAGGATAAAATCATAAGGCTTAGGTTGGTTTTAATTTTGGATTTGATCATGGATTTCAATCATTTAGTTTGGAATTTGGATTTGGTTTGAATTGGTATTTGAATTTGAGGTTTTATTTTGCATTGGTTTGAAGTTTATTTGGTTTTGGCTAAGGAGGTAGGCAAGAGTCATGTGTTAGGTTATAGAATGGGGTAAGTTACCTTAGACCAAAAGGCATGATCTAAACCCAAGGCTAATCCTCCTAGGTCTTTAAGTTTGGGTTAAGTGTCCACTTAGTCACTAGAAGTGTCCTATAACTAAGGAAGTCTTAGTGTCTAGAAGACTTCTAAGCCTAAGAACAGGAGATTGAATCTTCACTCCAAAAGTGAGATCAACACTGCCCTAATTGGATTTTGCTTAGGGGCATAAACAACATATAAGTAAGAACATTTATATTTATTTTTAATTCAGCGACTCCTTTAGCATAATCCCTACAGAAAATATCAATAGGCTATTAACTACCTGACATTCAATCTATGTATAAGCAGTCCTAACATTCAGTCTAAAATATTGCATCATAAAATAAAACATAACATCACAACATACACCTTCCTAACTTAGAGTTAAAGTGATGACTTAGTATTCTAATGTATACGCTAAGGTTTGATGTGGTATGTCTTAGCTAAGCTTTAGGATTATGATTTCCTAAGTTTGGAATTATTTAAGTTAAACATTAGAGGATGTTCCATTTCAAGTTGTTAAAAGGTTTGGTCAATTTTAATTTGTATTTTTCTTGGTTTAATTTTATATCTATTTTAATATCTAATTATTATAAAGAGAGAAAAGAGGTTTGACCCTCTTCATCCCTATCCTAAGTTGTTTTCTAAAGATATGTTATTATGGCTTGGGTTTCTTTTAGTGAATGATTTATTAAACATTTTGTTAATCCTAAATTTGGGTCAATCTTAAAAAAATCCTATTCAAATGTGAATGGCATCTTAAGATTAATAGGATTAAATTATTATCAAATGGAGAACATTTCATCATTTCTTTTCATCATCTATAACATCCATATCTCTTTATTTCTTACTTATATATACAATATATTTTTATATTTTTGCAAACTTAATGATTCGTAATGCATGTATTTTAGTAGAAAAGAAAGATTTTAATCCTTAGTTAAGCATACATATACATGTATTAAAAATTAAGCAAGATGTGCCATTATTAAATTAGGGAAGTGTGGTAATCTAAGACATCCTTGGGGCTACTTAAAGCCTTGTATTATTGGGATGTCCAGACTATATACTAGCTAACTTCAATACACATAAACACAAGAATGAAAATCATGAAAGATTGTATATTAACAAATTATTTATTCATGTAAAGTAATGTTCTATCCAAATTTTAGCACATTTACACATATGAATGAAATTAAACAAGTAATGCGTTGTTCTTAAACCAAGAAAGTGAGATAATCTAAGCCCTCCTTGGAGCTACTTAAAGTCTCGTATTGTCGGGATGTCCGGTAGATACTTACTAGATTCAAACATATATAAACATATACATTGATTATGAAAATAAAAAAAAATCCTTTAACATATTTAACCTATTAAGAGAATGTAAATTTAGTATGATATTCATAGCCAACATTAATTTGGATTTACATCATTTATTTATAATTTTGAAAATAATTTAAGATTTATCTGTGATAATAGCCACACCATATAATAAGATTAACCTAACATATGCAACTTACATATACATAAACCATATTTGTTTGATTCTTTTATTTAAAAATGTGAATACATGATACAAGTGACATGCATATTTATAAAGATTGAAAAGGAATAATTAAACATTGCCACATAAAATATTCAAGCACATTAATTCCTAAGAACAACCAAGTCAAATAAACATACATTAAGATTAACCAAAGTTATTTTATGAAGTTTGATCTTGGTGTTTGAATTATTAAAACATTAAAAAGGAGAAAAGATACTTGATGTTTGCCCCATCCCACATTGATGACTTAATGTATTTAAGGAAAAGTGATTAAATGAATTTTATGAATTGATTAAGTTCAAATCCTTAAGTAATGAATTTAATTACCCTTTCTTAAGCCTCTTTAATTTGATTAACTACTTAACCATGAGCCTCTAATGATATGCTTATGAGAAATTAAAATTTACAATGCATCTAAAAGGACCCTAATGCAATTATACGATGCTTATGAGTTAATTAGATTAAGGAAGAATCTAAATTAAGTACTCTTATGATTTTTCACACCCATAGGTTAACCATAAATTCTTTAAATACTTTATATTATTAAACACATAAAGGGGAAACCCATGAATTGAATTTAAATCTTAATAAAAGATTAATTTAATTTGATCTTTATCTTACCATTGATTTCCCTAATTAACCCTTAATTATCACATGTCTTAATTAACCCTCCCAACAAAATGAATTTAGGGAAAAAATTAGGAAAGGGTTCCCTTCACCATTCCCACTATTTATAGTGATTAATCATCATTAATTATTTAATTTTTTATCATTTAGCAATTTAAATAAATATAAAATTGATTAAGGAGGGTAATTATGATAGAGATTTTAAATTCTTAAAATTACATGGCAGGACATCCCATAGAATCAACCTATCAAATTAGAGATCAAATTGCCAGTAATTAAGCGTTAATTAGGATAATAAGCCTAAACTTTAAACTTTAATTAAGCATTATTCACTAATCAAATATTAGGGATTTACTTTTTATTAAATTCTCCTTTGTTTACCATTTCCAAAATAGGTTTATTTATATTTTTTAGATTTTTTTACAATTAGTTATGAATTTTCAAAGTTCTGGCCATTTAATCTTATTTTTAATGCTTAATTAACTCCCTAAATCATCGGCGCCATGCGGAAGCTGATGCGTTAGCGATTTCTATGTAGTGCCCTGGGATAGGTTATTTAAAACGTTCGACGTGACAGCTGACTCAGTGGCGGCGAATGCGATTTCATACCCGTCGTCTGATCTCATATTGGATGGCTGAGATTAATCCTGTAATTTCTTAAGGATTAAATTGAATAATCTAGTAGATTAAATCATGATCGTTCATTCTAATCACCCAGAATGGACGATCGATGATCTCATGCCCCCGAAGACGGACATTGTTTGCCTTCCGATCTAACCTCACCGGAGCTCATGGGTTGGCGAGATTGACTCTAAAATGTTCAGAGAAGAGATAAGGAGATATTACCATCAAAATCATGTAAAATCACAAGTCCTTTCACAAAATATCAACACCTAATGAGAAAATATACGGCTATTGGATTTTTACCTCATTTGGAGCTAAAGACCAGCGGCCCGTCAACTGACGTAGCTTCGTCATTAAAAGATAAAGCTCTGTTGAGAAGATCTCGAGCTGCCTCCTTGTCGATTCATCTATGGACCAAGTGACATCGTAAAACTCATAGAAAACTCATAGGAGTTGGTCTTGGAGTGTCTTTTGATGATTAAATCAATCAAGGATCAATTCATTTTGACTCGCCGGAATGAGGGCAAGCTGTGGGAAGAGTTAATTTAGGTGAGGTTTTCGTGAAGTTGGAGAAACATAGCTCTTAATTTTGCTCGGCAGTTCGTCTCACCGGTGATGGAGTGCACTAGAGATTCAAGGAAGAGTCTTGGAATACTCAAAATGCTGTGTGGAAACTCCCTATGAAGTTTGAATGGATGGAGATGAGTATACTCTTTTCCCCAAGTGAACCAAGGGCTGAGATTGGCTCAGCCTTTGACGATCATCTGGCCAGGGCAGTGGCTAGAGGTGGCAGGGGACTGCTGAGGTGGAGGTGCTTGAGAGGCTGAGAGTTTGGATGGGTTTGGCTCAATTTGACCCATATGGGTTCATTATGTTAAGTTGATCAATTGGTCAAATTGGCTCAAACCATGGATTTGGGTGTGTTCAATTGATTATTTGGAATGTATTGGTTCAATTGATTTGGTTTAATTTGAAATTAATTTGATTTTGGCTTATATGGGTTCATTTAGGCCAAATGGCTAAGTTGACCAATTTGGTCAAATTATTAAATTGGCTTGTGAGGAATGGTTTAGGTTCAATTGACCCTTTGAGAATGATTGTAGGTGTTGGTTTGAATCAATTAGATTTGGGAAGGATTTGGTTTAGTTGGACCCTTTAGGTCAATTTGGGCTAATGGGGTCAATTGGCCTAAATGGGTCAATTGGGTTAGGTTGACCAAATTGGGTTTAATTGAAGGTTGAATCATATTTAATAATCAATTTATGATTGATTTTAGAGGCATTGGTTTCATCAATTGGAGTTGGAATGTGATTTGGCCTAATTTGGTCATTTAGGTCCAATTAGGTCAACTCAGGTTAATTGGACAAATTGCTTTAGTTTGATTCAATTGATTATAATTGGGTTATCCAAGATGATCAATAATCATTATGGAAGGGATTGGATGAGTTGATTCAATCTAATTTGAATCGAATTGAAGTTTGAGTTAATTTGGTCATTTAGGCCACTTTGGGTCAAGTGGACCAATTAGGTTGATTGAGTTGAATTAGTGGAATTGGGTGTTGAGAAGAGTTCAATAATATATTTAAGGTTGATTTGTGGCCTTAATTGCAATTGATTTAGGTGTGATTGGATTTCGACTCATTTGGACCTTTGTCAAATGTAACTTTGGTTGATTGGATTTATTTAGTTCAATTAGTTTTATTGTAAGTATTAGAAGACTTTGAAATGGTCAATTGAATGGTTGGAATGCCTTTGTGAAAATCAATTGGATTTGGTTTACTTGAACGGCTTTTGGGTTGGATCAAAGGATCATGGTGGAATGAACTTAGGTTAAGGCCTAAGTCAAATTGGCTTGGAGCTTGAATGGGAAACAAAATTCAATTGAGGTTGATTATGTTGGCTTGAAGTTGATTTTGGATGAGTGAACAAGCATGGGTTAGTTTAGGCCATAGGATATGTAAGACTTATTTGTCCTAATGCATATCTAAAGCTTAGGATATGTCTTCCTAAGTCTCTGAGCTTTGGTTTAGTATTCTCTTAATCACTATAAGTATCCTATGAATAGGAAAATCCAAGTGCCTAGAAGGTTCCTAAGTCTAAGACAGAAAAGATGAGTCGTACTCCAAAAGTGAATTCAACACCAACCTAACCAAAAGATCTTTGTCAACAGCCATGAGTTGTGTAGTCTAAGGAGACTTTGTAGACCAAGGGTAGTGTTTGTCTAAGGAGACAGACTTAAGTATACCTTAGTTGACGAAGAGTTTTTTAGCCTATCAAATGCACCATATGGTTCACAACTCAAGAGATAGAGCCATCGAAAAACATACAGGCAATAGTCATGATCGTAATATAATGGTGTTATTTGGTGCAACCACTCGGTCAAAGGACTCTGATAATAATTGCATCATATATTGAGCCTACTAACCAAACCATGCGGATAGAGGCGACTCACGTCCCTTAGCATGAGATTATTTGAGTGTGGATATAGTAGTACACTTGACTTGACATTGGCATCTTTGTAAGCAAAAATTTTCTTAATTTGTCACCTCCAATAAACAATTACGGTAGGTGGATGAATTAAATTTTAGCTTTATGTTTTTAGAGATTTAAATTCATTTAATCATTTTGAGCTTAATAATTCATCAAAATTTTTACTAAAATTGATATTTTGTTTATATAAATTTGATATAAAATTTTAAATAAATATTGATGGTAGTATCCCATCAGTTGAAATCTTCATTCAAAACAAGGAAGAGCCATTAGAGAACATAAATATAGTCATGACCGTAACATAATGATGATATTTGGTGATAACCACCGATCATGTGACATTAGTCATAACCACATCATCTATGAAGTTTATTAGCCAAATCATACGGATAGAGGGCATGGGTCACGTCCTATTTGCATGAGATTATTTGAGTGTGAATATAGTAGTACACTTGACTTGACAATGACTCTTTAATGAGCTAGAATTTTTTTCAATTTATCACCTTCAACAAACAAATGTGGTAGGAGAATGAATTGGATTTTAGCTTTAAGTTTTTAGAGATTGAATTCCATTTAATCATTTTGAGCTTAGTAATTCATTAGACTTTTTTCACTAAAATAGATATTTAGGGTATACAAATTTGATTTGAAATTTTAAACAAATTTTAATGATAGTATTGCCTTTGGCTGAAATCTTTATTCAATACGTACCATCATCGAGGTAAATTTTATCAACTTGAGTTCTTTTCTAGTATAGGAATGAGTCTACAAGTATTTATGAATTTAGATTTGTGGCGATTTAATATAAATACTTTAAAATTTTAAACAATAATAATCCTATCTGATTGGATTCTACAATCAACACAGCCATCACTAAGGTATATAAGTCTACTTGATCATTTAGTTTATTATTCCATATCCAACTAATTATATTAATTTAATAATAGAGAATCAAATCTAGGCTTATATTTTGATGATTTTAATTTGAGATTATTAAATATAAATATCTTAGATAGTTTGATAATAATGACCACACTGATTAAAATTATTCTTTAACACGTCCATCATGGATGTAATTGATTTGAATATTTACATTGCAATTTGATAATTTTATTTTTAAGATAGAACCAATCTGAGTGAAATCTACAAGCATACATTATCAATTTTGTTTGCCTATTAACGAGGATTCTATAGCTACAAATTGTGATTGTATTTTTTATATTAAAATAGAAAATTAAATATTTTAAATATATATATAACTTTTCTACTAAGACCTTTGATAGTCGTATGCAATTATATAAATCAAACATCATCCTTAGAAATTGAGTATTAAATTTACAACCAATTATGTCAACTCTTATCTTTGTAAAGAGGAGGATCATATTAGTTAAGTGGGACTTACGACTTCACTATATAGATAAAGTGGGTCATTGGAGTTCAATTTTAATTTCATTGAATTTTGTGCATTTTATGAAATCTGCACATCTTACGACATAATAGACTTTGAGCTTGTTTAGCACATACAAACTTTAATTTAGCACACATCATGAGGTAATCACATATCCAAGACTTTTGATTATTGGCATGTATTTTGATGTGCTAAATTAAAGTGCAAGATTGTCTCTTACTACATGAAAAGCTTTTCCTTAATTCATTTGTACTCATTTTAAGACATCAGATGTACATTCCTCTCTTAAAATACATGCTCAATTAATTTATAATTCTAAGCTGCTTGCATGCACATCGTGTAATAATTTGAACATTAAATTACCTCGATATGCATGCATATTATATTGCACCTTATAAATTATTTGCACTTATTTAAAGATAATAAATTCAAATATAAATTTATCTTAGGATGTGTGTAATATTCATCATATTTGAAAATTCTAATTATACACACATATTCTAATGCAATCATTCACACAACAATTCACTTTGAAATTTGTGTATGCTCGTATCTTAAATTTATTTGCATGCACTTCAACGGCAAAATTTTTAGCTTAGGCTTAATATTAATCGTAATTAGTAATTTAGGCACCAAAAAAAATTTAGCATAATAGGCCCAGTCGTCCGTACAACGGACGACTGGTGCCAACTTGGATGCCACGTCAGCGCCAGTCGTCCATCCAACGGACAACTGGCTCTTACAAAATTAGAGTAGCGGCGATTATAGCGTGGCATCCACGTTGGCGATGTCCGTCGAATGAACTTCGACTCATCCTTATTTGGGCAAAACCCGTGAGGGGGAGATCGTGATCTGCTTTCTATTTTCGTCCTAATCCGTCGGCTCCTCCGTTCCACCGCCGGATTTCAACAACCGAAGCACGCCGCCGGCCAAGGGGAGGTCGTCGCCGGCCAAGGGAGAGCTCGCCGCCGTCCATCGAGTGCGCCACCGCCGGAGACGGGTTATTTCTTCGTTCGTCCACTGATTTAGATATTTTTTTCCTAAATTCTTAATTTGTGATAGATCTTATTTCCTAAATGCTTATATATGAAAATCATGCACATTTAAATTATTAATAGAATGATCCTCATTCTCAAAGTGTGGAAAGTCCTAATTAGGTGGGTCCCACATTTGGCTTTCTTGTCCTCTATAAATAAGAGGGGTGGAATGATTCTCATTCTACCATTTCCTCTTTCTTCTATTAGCATATTCACATAAATTTAAGGTGCATTTTGGAGGCTTACGAGCTCATCTATTTGTGCTCCTTTTTTTAAGTCTTTTGTAATCCTCTTTTCCTGTCTTTGCATTTTTTTTTTATATTCAATATTGATTATATCTATTCATTTTGTTTAATGTTAGTCTTGAGTATGTGTATTTTTCAACATTATTCTAACAATATTATGATGTTACCTCCTCACGTAGAAGGTCGCACAAGAACATTGGGTCTGTCCACTATGCTAAAAAAAAATGTGTATGAGTGGTAAACATAATGGCCAAAATGTATAAGATCTTCAAATCTGCCAAAAAAAACACATTTTCCATACTATGTTGAGAGAGCTATATAGAGGAACTTATAGTACACATTTTTATTATTTCACACATCATATTATACTTTTATACAATTAGAACACAAAGTGGTAAAATCACCGATAAAATAATATCATTTTTTTCTAATTTCCAGTTTTTGTTTTTATATATTTTTTTATTTATGAAAACATATTATATATATATATATATATATCTTTATTTTTAATAAAAAAAGAATGAGAGAGAAGAGAGAGAGAGAGAGAGAGAGAGGCAGCGAAGTAAAGTAAAATAAATAAAAAAAATATTTTTTGTTTTTTGTTTTGGTATTGGGCATGTAGAGAGAGAGGAAGAGAGAGAAAAGAGAGAAAGAAGATTAAACAGTAATCAGAGATTATTACGTACGGAGTCCGCACCGTGCAAACTCCAATCAGAAGGCTCCATTTTTTTCTTTATAAATTAAAAAAAAATTGATTGGTGCACGTAATAATTTTTTGTAATTAGAGAGAGCGAGAGAAGAGAGAGAAAGAAGATAGAGAGATTTATATATATATATATATATATATATATATATATATATATATATATATAATTAATTTTTAATATTATATTAAATATCATGTATTTTAAAAGTGAAATTTATTTTTTAAGTATAGAAAATATTAGATAAATAAATATCTATGTTTAGATATTATATATATATATATATATATATATATATTATGATATATATATATATATATATATATATAAACCTCAGATAAACAGAAACGGGAGTCAGAAGAAAATATTTTCTTCGATTTGGATAGATTTTGAGAGAGAGGAGAGAGAGTGGCTGGCGGAGAAGAAAAAGAAAGGTGTGATTTTTTTTCTCTCGATTTTGAGAGAGAGAGAGAGTGGTAGTTGAGATTCGGTTTGGGAGGGATCTGGGTTGGTTCACCGGCGACCCTCGTTGGCGGTGGAGGTGTGTTACGTTTGGTGAAACGAGATGCAGCATGCATGCGACGAGAGGGACATCCAGTGGACGAGGCTGTTGAAGCCTGGAGTGGGCTGTTTGGCGGTGGCTTAGGCTGGGACGGGGAAAGGTTGGTGTGGAAGAGGAAGAGGCGGGCGAGAGAGAGGAGATGGGATTTCAGTGGGAGAAGCGGGGATTAGAGAAGAGGGAAGTATTGTTAGCAGCAGGTCGTCAGAATTATCCTGCTTTTTAGATAATTTTTAGGTTTGGTAAAAAAAACTTTCTTTTTTTTTTTTTTTGTTAAATGAGAAACAGATAGGACAATTCAAGCGGCGAAGCAGTGTACGATGTCCCGGAAAATCAGGATTTTCGATGTGTCGCAGGAGGCGTACAAAGTCCTGATATTTTGGTTCATTGATCTATCTGAAGAAGGCAACGACTTCGCGGCCATTTGATTGGATTTATTTTACAATTAAGCTTTATGATAATCCTAATATTAATATATAAATGCTTTCTAATTTGAAGTCCCGAAAACTTTTTCGAGTCCACAAAATCCATTAACATAAATCATTTAAATGGCTGTAGTTTTATCATATGCATGTTCGTGAGTTATAATAACTATAATAAGCAAAATTTTAAGTATAATTTTATCAGAATATAATTCCATTCTATATTATATATATATATATATACTTTCTTATAAATATACTACAATTCAGAGTGAACATATCAATTAATATTGTGAGAAATAATAGCCTACATAAATAAATAAATAATATTATGCATAAAGAGATATAAGAGATTAAATAAATATTTAAATGAATGTGTGAATATATAAGTGACATTAATGCTTGACTAAGTGTATTTGAAATAATTGAGAGGTATAAAAGTGTAATGAGAATTTGATGTAATATGTTCAAAATTCTTGTTTATTTCTATTATATTATTGTGAGGCAATAAGAAAGCAATAAGGTGATATTTATGTTTTGATTCATGATGAATGTCATTAATGTTAATTTTTTTATTGGCAAAATAAGCTTGAGAGAGCATAATGTTTAACATGTTTAGATGCTATATGCAGTATCACTTATTTATTATTAGTATTGTTGAGCTATATTTAAACACAATATGTTTTACTGTTAATGGTGAGATTCGGGCATACATTGAGTCGCCACCAGCGAAGTGAGGGAAAGGGGTGAACAAAGAATCAAAGAGATAAGAATAAAATCAAAGATAATGTTTGCGGGCTCTGTGTGTGTGTGTGATGGAAACCGACAAGGGAAGGAAGAAGCTTTTGCCTTGAATGAGAGAAGAATAAAATGATATTAGGGGCACGTTTGGTATAACTGCAGTTGTTTGAGAAGCAATTGTAAGAAACCTAGTGATAGGAAGTTGTTACTAAAGGTGTGATTCTGCAAAACTCTCAAAATCTATGCCTATGTATAAAAGACTAAAATATCCCTATGAGCATATAGTTAATAAAATAGAATCATCTTACAGAGAGAATTCGACCTTTTTTATTCTTTTTTTAATAAATATATGTTAGATGAATTTAAATAAAACAAAAAGAACGTTAAGGTTATCACAATATGCTAATTTGCATGTTCTGATATAAATAATGAATGTGCTGAATATTATTTGGAGTATTGGGTTTAATTAGTAAATTATATTCAATTTTTATAAATATATTTACTCTTTCTCTCTCTTATCCAAACTCTCAAATACATATTCCTTCCTAATTATCTCGAGAAATCAAGTTTTAACCATTCACACCCATAACTCTCCAAATTGTAATATATATATTTTTTCCACAAAAAGATAGAAATTTTATTACCCAAAAAAGAAGATACACAATGCTTAAATGGAAAAAAATCTTAAAGTTAATGCTTCAAAGAGATACAATAATCCTAAGGAGAAAATTCTCCTAACTAATATAAAAAATAGAATAAAGAAAAAAGCAAAAGCCAAAATCAGCAATAGCACTAGTTCCCTCATGAGAAAAGATCAAAACCACTTCAAGGCAACACCCTATAAAAATACCTACAAGAAGCTCAAAAAGGAAATAAGCAAGTGTGTATGAAGGGATGTTAAAGCAAAACAAGAAAGAAAGCAAGCTTAGTCAAAATCAATCCCAAAGAGCAACACCATATGTGAGCATCCAAGCTTCAAAAAAAAAAAGTTACAATCACATAAAATGCTATCAGCCTTAAAGATAAAAAGAAAAACATCAATGTCATCACAACCAAAGCACTCACCAGAGAGAAACAGCCACCAAGCACTGGATCCGATACCATAGTAGGACACAAGACCAAGACAACTGTGAGACAAACTACCACCAAAGAATCGTAAAAGTAACAAGCCCAAGCACTACAATAAGAGAACACCAAAGACTAAACCGAATAAATCGGAAAAAACAAGTAACAAAGCCAAACCAATAACCAAAGATCACCGACATGAGCACTAGCAAAGAGCAAAAGTGTTTTAAAACAAATTGAAAAATTATACAAAACAACCCCAAAAGACCATAAGATAATATGGCTCTTCAAATTTGAGTGCCCAATAAAATTTGGTCCGGTCCAAAAATCCTCAAGACAACCATCCACACTCTCAAATCCCAATTTTATTTTCACTAATGCACTTGGAAGATGAGTTTTGAACAAATAGGTAATATATTTATGCTGAACAAATTTCTTATATATTGAACATCTATTCAATTTTAGTAATATTTCAACCTAAAGAAGCAAGTAAGCATCACTATACATCCTACCTAAACTTTTAAGCTAAATTTGTGAATTTCATTCCCCATTCATCCAGTCTAAATAAGTATCTAGCCTATTTTGCATAAATTCTATCAATACTATTAGTGCATTTCCTAATCTATTTCACTTAATATCAATAAATTGAAGAATTACACATGGGATGGGAATCACACACTATAGATACCAAGAAAATAAGAGGGCTAGAATGAGATAAAATAGAGGCCACAGATAAGAGAGAATAGGGAAGATGCTGAGGATATCGAAGATGGAAGGGTGAGCTAACTGCTATTGGTGAGATCAAAAATAAAGTAGCAGAATTTCAAAAGAGTGTTCAATAGATAATTGAATGTACAATAGACTACCGCTAGAGTCTTTGAGACCACAAGGAGTTTTGAACAACGGAGTTGAAATGAGAAGCATGGGCAATAGGCCATCCACCAGGAGGCCTACGGTTCCAAGCGAGTGACTGCGAGGGGGCAAGGCCGACGATCGAGAGTTTCCTGTGAAGAAGGCACAAGATAAGAGCGGCGTGTGATGGTTTCTCACTAAATTAGCCTCGAATGGATATTTTAGGAGTATAGAAGGAATTCAGGACCACACTTCCTCCCGAGCCAGCGGCCAGCGTCGATTCTGAGCGAGGAAAATAAGTTATGAAACAAATAGTTCCGGTGATTTTGCATCATAGCGTTCACATTTGTACCAGACCTTAGTTTATTGTGAAATGCATAGAGCGAGATGCAATGCAGGACATGTATCTACTGATCTGAAGAGATTTTTTATTTAATTATTTTGTTTCTATTATTACTCTTTTTTCGAATAAAACCAAGAAATGAAAATTATTATAATCTCAATTTAAATTAAAAATTTATTTAAATTCAGTTTTCTACTAATTTTTAAATATGAATGAACGTATTATAATTTAATATAAATGTCATACATAAACTAGATTAATGTTATTCTATTTAACATGTATATATTAAGTAAGCATATTGATACATCCTCGAAAATTAATCGATCAAGAATCTCAAGGCATTTTAAATGCTTGATCTAATCGATTTCAGCTATAGTCAAGCGGCGTCGATGAGGCGAACATAGCAACATCAAGCATAGTCTGATCCGAGCTTGAATCGACTCAGATCAAGCTATCGGGCATGAAAATGGATCTGATTAGCCAAATGGTCACCGACATATTTATAGTGGTCGGCGGCTCGTCAAGGCGAATCCACGAATCCAAGATCACCCAATTACATCATTAAGGCACCTAGATCATCAAAATACACCGTCCGTCGGATTGACGTCAGATGGGAGTGGTTGGAGTTTTCCACGAATTTACAAGGCCGCCACTCCCAAAAAATCTATAAATAGCCTCATTCTCACCTTAGAGGACCAGATCGATTGGAAGACCAGAGAGCTCTGAGAACCACCAGTCGACCTTGGCCACGATCTATCACCACCACCCACCAGTGGTCACGAAGATCGAGTCGCCTGATCAGGAGGACTAGAAAAGACCGGTTAAGCTCTTTTCTCCGAAGATCAAGAGGTTGCTCCCAGAAGATGTTCTGCCGCTTTTGGGAAACTTCTCCCTTGGGTTGGAGTTGAGATATGTATTTTTCTACACTAATATTGTTTCGCCCAGAAACACCTTCTTCTCACGAGAAGCAAGGACCGTATCTTTGAACACATAGTGAAAGTTTCTGAGCAAGGCCGTGGTTTTCCTTGGGTTTTCCGTATAACCCGTGTTCATATCCCCCTTGTGTGTTGGATAATTTTGGGCTACACGAAGATCTCATCTGGAATAAAATTCTCTAGCACACAATCAATGACGTCACCGATGAGACGAACATAGCTATCAAGCATAGTCGATCCGAGCTCGAATCATCGGATCAAGCTATCGGGGCATGAAAATGGATCGATTGCCAAATGGTCACCAAAAGCATATATTATAGTCGGTCGGCGCTCGTCAAGGCATCCAACGAATCCAAGATCTCCCAATTCGACATCATTAAGGCACCCGGATCATCAAAATACACGTCCGTCGAGGGGATCAGGCCGTCCGATGGGAGTGGTTGGAGTTTTCCACAATTTACAAGGCTGCCACTCCCAAAATCTATAAATGAGCCTCATTCTCACCTTAGAGGGAGGAATCGATTGGAAGACCAGAGCTCGAGAACCACGGTCGACTTGGCACGATCTATCCTGCCACCACCAATAGTGCACGAAGATCGAGCTTCGCCCTTAGGAGATCGCCAGAGGACTAAAAACCAGTTAGCTCTTTTCTCTCGAAGATCAAGAGGTTGCTCCCAAGATCCGTTCTGCCGCTTTTGGGAAACTTCTCCCTTAGGTTGGAGTTGACCATATTATTTCTACACTCGAATATTGTTTACAGAAACACCTTCTTCTCCGACTAACGAAGCGGGCGTATCTTTTGAACACATAGTGAAAGTTCTGGTGGGCAAGGCCCGTGATTTTCATGGTTTTCCAGTATAACCCGTGTTCATATCCCGCTTGTGTGTTGGATAATTTTGGGCTGACGAAGATCTCGCATCTACCGGAATAAAATTCTCAAACACATAAAATCTTAGTTTTACTAACCGGATGTCGTCTGATAATTAAGGAAAACTACTTTTGTTTTGTTAAATTTTAATGATTGTATTAT
The DNA here is from genome assembly GCA_021442155.1 of Cymbidium sinense. Lineage (NCBI taxonomy): Eukaryota > Viridiplantae > Streptophyta > Magnoliopsida > Asparagales > Orchidaceae > Cymbidium > Cymbidium sinense. The sequence continues at coordinate 73,259,772 of CM038227.1, read as the reverse complement.
AATTTTTTAAAATTTCAATGGTTGTGCGTTAATCCTGATTTAAAGTTAATTTGATTTTGACTTTCTTTTATTAAATACCAACATTTTATAATAATAATAACAAATATATTACAATTATAATTTTTTTTGTTATAATCACTTAGCTAAAATATGTTGACAAAATAAAAAAGTGATTATTTTAAATTTAACTTAATTTAATAACATACTATATTAATTCAATTCAAATAAAGTATGTACGCTAATTAATTTTGATTTACCTGACAAGGAAACACCTAATTTAAATTACTCTTAAGTTTAATTTTCTTAATTTATTATATGATCATTTTATCATTTACTCTCGTAGATATTTTCGTTGCACGTTTGGAATTGTCATTGTCGAGCCTCATCATAAATAATTTTTTGTATTTTACATTCGTCATTTGATTATTTTTTTCAAATCAATTGAGAGCATCTTTTCAACCCTCTTTGAAGTATCTTGGACTCAATTCATATGATTTTGATTCATTATCTATTTAATCGGAGCCTTCTATCCGCTCGTAGATAAATACTACGGATCTAATATTGTGTGGAACAAAAATAAGATGAGGCTACCACACAATTTTTACGTTGTACTCATTACCATAATTAATTATTATTTTAATTAAGAGTGAATCCCACAAAGATGTCTTTATCTTCTTATAAATTGAAATGTTATTATCTTCGTTCTATTCCATTTTAGTTCTTAAGAAGGCTTGGGAATTGGAGGGATTTTGAAACTAAGAGATTGTGCCGCGATCAAAGCAGGTATTTTTGTTCTTCACTTAATACCATGTAAGCCTTTTCCTTTTATTATATGCTTAATATTCATAGGTTGATTTGATTCATCTTGCAGAATTTTTCATTTTAGACTATTTGTTTATTTTATTTGAGCTATTTGAAATTTGATTCAAAATCCCCTATAATTTCAATAATATCACGACATCGTGATCGTAGAATGGGATACTTCAGGATGCAAAAGGTTTATTCATCATGTTAACTTAGGGGTTGTTTGATAGCGTGCATTTGGAATCTTGTGCACAAATTCGTTGGTTAAGTAAGTAAAATTAGGTCATTTCAAATACACTGAGAAAGATCGGTTCGTGTATATTTAATTGCAAATTTGGTTCCATCTAGTGATCTGATGGGGCTGTGCCTCGCCGCGCCGCTATGGGCCATTGCCGCGCATCGTCGCCGGCCAGCTTCGCCGCCCGCTCCATCCGCCGGGCCCCTCGCCACTTCGCCGGTGTCGCCGCCATAGCCGTAGGCCAGCAGCCCCACCGTGCGCTACCACCGTCGGTCAGCCACCGTCGCCCGCCGCCGCGTAGAGCTAACCCCGCCCGTAGGCGATGATTTCTTTCATTCGTTTTATCAACCAAAAAAATGTAAAATCGTGAATTGTAAAACTCTCAAATAATATAAAGTAATCCTTTATTCTTACACTGTATTTCAAATGTAAGTAACCAAATAGCCTCTTAGATATGAAGATTTGTATTTTGAGATATCGCAGCTGAGTCTTTAATGCTCACAACGTTGCCTTAGATACAGTGAGGTCTACCAACACTAGCATAAATGATAATATATTTTCTCGCCAGCTCGAGTCCCAACACATGTCAATACTTTAATTAATTTTTTTTTTTCTGACGAAATCACGACACACGTGAGTACTTATTTTTGAGTTTCGAAAACTATACTTTTATTGCGAGCAACGATGACAGACCGTGCGTGTTGATTAAAAATGATTTGATTTTTCTGATTTTGATTAGTTTTTTTTTTAAATAAACAAAGGGAGCGAAGTCAGATTAAGGGTAGGCTGTTGTGAGGGAGACTCGACAAAGCAAATAAAGAAGACTGTTGTCGATAACTCTAAAATTTAAAGGTTGTTTGGGTTGCGGAGATTCAAGAAGTGATTTATTGTTGAGTTCGTGGGAGGATATGACATCTATTTAGAAATATAAGTAATTGTTTGAATCTTACTGTTTATGAATTCAAGCCAAGCAGATTAGAGATAGTTGAGTTGGTTGCTTATACATAGGACAAGAAAGAAACAAAGAAAAAAAGAGACAGAGAGAGGAGGTAAGAAGAGATGTACAGTGTCGTCTGATAGAGGAACTAGGTAAGCAGCAGGTTGTGGCGATCTAATATATTTAGACAGATGTTACTGGACGAGGGAATTGACTTTTGGTAGTTGCAGGTTTTGGATGGATCTGCAAATTTGGTGTAATGGTTACCAACAGGAATTTGTGGAGATGGGTCTGAGAGATGAGGGCTGTGCTACTCGATGTGGAGACTTGAGTTGTTGCGAGCTGTGTAAGTCGAAACTAGGAGATCAGGATAACTGTTCAAAAGGAAGACTCTGAAAATGGAGATGGAGACGAGGATTTGGAGGATTCGGAGATGAAGCAAGAGAGATGATGTGTAATGTCCAGAAAGAGAAGGACAGTGTGAGCAGCGTTCAGAGAGGTGGGGTGATGCTGGCGGGATGTGTAGAAGGTTGCGAGATGAGGAGCGGAAGAGAGGATACATGAGAGTGTTGAAGAGGAAGAGGAAGAATTTTTAGGTGAATGCTGAGAGAGTGAATCGAGCTACGTTTTTCGTTATTGGAGATGAAATGGGAGGCACGCGTTGCTGTCGGCCAGATGCACATGAGGAAAGCTTTTCGCGAATGGGAAAGGTAATGGAGGAAGAAGGCTGCGTTTGCTGGGCTCTTGAATTGAAGTGAGATCGAGAGATAGTTGGGAGAGAACCTCACAGAGAAATCCTATGCACTATTGAAAATTTCTTTTTTTTTACGAAGCGAACAGATGGAGACGTGAGTACGAAAGACGCGTAGCAAATTCCAGATGAAATTGGACATTGGTACGAGGATTTTATGGGACAGTGCATGTGAAATTCAATAATCTAATTAGCTAAAAACTTAACTACTTGTCGTGGGCTGAAAAATTCACGTCCAACCTCTCAAAGGAAATTAGAGTATAAATTTTGTGATGAACTAAATTTTTAGAAGGTAGATAATTATTTGTAAGAGATAAATAAGAGACTAACTAGAGATTTCGCTCTAATTTTGTAAGAACTTTTAGATCTGGTTCCAAATTTTCTATAGGTGCAAGCATTTATAATTAATTACTCTTCCCCAATTAGTGAGAGAGTTCTTTCAAATAAGGTTAGTCATAAGTCGCTAATTGCTTAGCGTATAGTAGCAACAATTCAGATTTAAAATTTGATGAAATTCATCATTTCTTTTATGCTTGAAGCATATGGTTGGGGAAATGTTGGCGCGCCCGATCAAGATCCCATGGTTCCGTCATCCCGGACTATCATGATCTCTGGTCCACTTTGTTAGAGGATGTGGTCGACCCAATCTAACCAAAGGATCCTTGTCAGCAGTTATGGGTTGCATTATCCAAGGAGACCTTGTAGACTATGGTTGATATTTGTCTCAAGGTATAATTTTTTAGTCAACCATAACTAACAAATGGCTTTTTGTCCTATTAGGTATAGCATATAATCCACAAGTAAAAGGGGTAGAAAATCATTGGGGACATATGAGCTACAGTTATGATCATAATATAATGGATCCTACTGGCCAAACTAATAGGTCAAAGGGCTCTGGTCGTAACCGCTTTGTATGTGGAGCCTACTGACCAAACTACGTAAACAGAGGATGTGAGTCACGTCCTTACTGATATAAAATATTTTGAGTGCGAACGTAACAGTATACATACTATGACATTAGCTTCTATGTGAGTTTAAATTAACATAAATTTGTCACCCTTGACAAATAATTGCAGAAGGCGGATTGATCAATTTATTTATTTTTTTAAATTGTTTTTTATGATGAATTTTCATTTAATCAATTCTCTTATTTTGAAATTTTCTAGAAAATTTGATAGTTAATAGGAATTTGACTAAGCATTGAAATTTTTTTAAATTTTTTTTAAATAATAATAAACCCGTTTGATTGATATTCTCAATCAACACAATCATCATCAGGGTAGACATTGTCAACTCTATTCTTTTGTTAGCAAAGGATGAGTCAACAACTTGTATTTAGAAATTGAATTTAAGATACAAAAGTTTAAAAATCTGAATAATAGTAATACCCTCCGGTTGAAATCTACGCTCGCCACAGCCATCATTGGGAAAATTAATTTATTAAATTAAATTTATTTGAGAACTCTAGACCCTGTCAACTATGTTTAGTTCCTAACGTAAGACCGGATCAGAATTAAAGCTCGTAGCTATATTTCATAACTTTGTAACTGAATATCTTTTGTGTTTCAATAAATATATTTATATTTTGAAAAGTTAATGATTAATTCTTCCAAATATTCGTATTTTTGAGATATAATTATGAATTTACAATATATTCACAAATACAAAATAAATTCTAAATTTATGTATTTATTTATTTTAACTCACATATGTGGGCTCCGAAAATTCGCCACCGACCTCTTTGATGAAGAGAGTGATTTAAAGTGTCGCTGAAATTTTCAGAAAGCAGATGGAATATTAGATAAGACACTACTCAGAGATTTCTCTCATTTTGTGAGGACTTTAGATCTAGTTCTAGGTTTCCTATAGGCACAAGCATCTATAGTTAATTACCCCCTCAATGCTGAGAGAGAACTTTCGTTTAAGGCTAATCGTTAGGTCGCTTAGTGCGTATATAATAGCAGTACGTGGAGTTTTAGAATTTAGATTTATGAAATTCATTCTGTTTAACTTAAAGCCGATGGTTGGGGAGTGATGACGCGTGCCTAGATCCCATATCGTCATCCGGGTTATCGATCCCTCTACTTAGTCGAGGTAATGAATCAACCGATCGAAGGATCCTTGCCGACCATGGGTTGCATCATCCAAGAAATCCTTGTAGACCTGGGGTGGTGTTTGTCTAAAGAGACAAACTTAAGTCTACTTTAGCTGATAGAGAGCTTTTTATCCAATCAAGTATACCCTATGATTCACAACTCAAAGGGCAGAGCCATTGGGTAGCATACGGGCTACATTCGTGACCGTAATATAATGGTGTCATTTAGACAACCACCCGAGGACTGGTAAAGCATCATGTGTGGAGCCTACTGGCCAAGCCACGCAGTCAGAGGACACGGGCCACGTCCTTGCTGGCATGAGATTGTTTGAGAGTAAATATAGTTGTGTACTTGATTTGACTTTGGCTCCTTTGTGAGCTAGGGTTTTCTTAATTTGTCACCTTCAGCAAACAATTGTGAAAGATGGATTGATTTTTAGCTTTAAATTTTTAGATTAAATTTCATTTTGATATTTAGAACTTGGTGATTTATGTGATTTTATGTTTGCATTGATATTTGAATTTGATTAATTTGATTTGAGCCTGCAAGCATATTTTGATGGTAATTATTCTCTCCGGTTGAAATCTTCATTCAACACTATCATCGGAGAGGTTTATTATTTTCTTTGTTTTAGATCTTAATTCTATTAATTTAATAATGAGGATCGATCAATCATATGATAAAATTATCTTTTCAGATGTTTTATTAGACTGAAGGTATTACAATATAATTAATGGATTTTTTTAGGTTTTTTTAACCCGGACCCGATCCTAAGACTAAACTGGGAATCACCCATGCAGCATCCTCAGACACTAAATTTAAGCATTCAACATAGTGTTAGGGCCCATGCGGCTGTTTAAATCATTTAATTTATTATTTTAGATCTTGTTGACTCTATCAATTTAATAATAAATGATCAGACCTAGATTCATATTTTGAGAATTTTGAATTTGAAAATATTGAATATAATATCTTAAATATTTTGATAATAGTTACCCCTCTAGTTGATATCTTCAATCAACTCAGCTATCATTGGGGAGTTAGGAGATAGTCGTTATACTCCCTAATGACAGAATTAGCTTCTCAAAGATTTTCTCAGATCGAGAAAGCTATAATAACATCATTAGGTTTTGTTAACCTAGACCCAGTCCGTAGGCCCAACCGGGAATCAACCTGCGCAGCATCCTCAAACACTAAGTTTATGCATTCAGCATAGTATCGGGCCATACGGGTGTATCAAGAATGCTTGTACAATTTTAAGACATTGAATTTGAGTTTTAATCATGACTCCTAATGTGTACAAAGCTCATTCCATTGAATTATTTAAGTGAATCTTGATAACACAAATTTGAATATTAGGTTGCCTCGTGATTTGTGTACTATCTATTTTATTAAAATTTTGATTATTTGCATACATTTTGAGATGATAAATTTGAATATAGGCCAACTTCATAATGCATGCAATAGTTCAATTGAAGCCTTAATTAACGCTCTTACGCTTTGCGCATGTGTTGTAATTCAGGTAAGAAATTTAAAATTAACGTATTCTTCAACTCGATTCCATTTTAATTCCTGACAAGATATTATTTCAAAAATTTAGGCTTTACTTGGCAAAATTCCTTTATATAGCTTATTTTATTTTAAATGGTCCCCACAGAGCATCTTTTCTTGTCTATATATAGACAGACTGTTCAGTTCATTTTCATTCAAATCAATTTAGTCCTGTTAAGTCATCTGAAGGTTCTGAGTGTGTGAGAATGTTCTGCTTGTGTTTTGGAGTGAAGTCCTAAATCCTCTAGTAAGTTTTGTCTTTCTCTCCTTTTTTTTTTTAAATTGATTTTATTTTACAAATAATATTTTTGTTTCTTAATTTTTTTTATTTTAATTATTATTATGCATTTTTTTTAGTTTTATATTATACTTATGTTTATTTGGGCCCATTATTAGTTCAAATTTTACCAGCCTCCCGGCATCATCCTAGCGTAGGGGGCTACATCGGAGGGCTATTAGGCCTTCCCCCTCTACCGAGATAACGGTCTTACAACACTATGATCATACACCGTTAACTCGAGCATAACAAAGTCTTCAAACTCATCTCGGAGCATAACGAGATCTTCATACCGCATAGCACAAAATATACATATATGTTCTTGAATGTTCAGTCTTCAATTAATTAATTTTATATCCCTTTAATTTATCTTATAATTAATAAGAATAATGAATTGTCCCTCAAATCTATATAACAAGCTAATTTAAGAATATCAAATTACTCTTTTGAGATACGAAACTATTTTGTAGCTGAAATGAAAATGGAGTTGAAGTCCTGCTAAGAAGAATTTTTTTATATGATGTTGGAACAATCCTATATGGATGAGTTTATATAGCTTGTTGGAAAAAAAAGAAAAATTAATTTAGACAAAACATGGGCAGGCAGAATAACTATATGGCAGCAAACACTTATAGTCGTACAACTTTTGGACTAGTTTACGAATTAAGAAGCTGATAACATGGTTGCTGCACTTCACGTGAAACATGCATTAAGATCTCCATTCAAATGGGAAGGATAGGAAGCCGTATGTTGTTGGAGATGAAGGTGATATGCTGGAGAAGGGATGGCTGATAGTAGAAAATGGAAGAATGAATTTGCGGCGCAAGGTGTAGGGTACAAAGGGACTCGGGTTGAGCAGCAAATTCCTTTTTTTTTTTCTTCGGTTTCCTGTAAACCACAGAGAGAGAGAGAGAGAGAGAGAGAGAGAGAGAGAGAAAGAGAAGGAGAAAGAGACCAAGAGAAAGAGAGAGGGAAATAGACAAGCTTTATTTTTTCAGTTTCCGATAAATCACAAAGAGAGAGAAAGAGAGACAGCTGGAGAGAGAGCAGCAAACTTATTTTTTTTTCTTTTCTCTTTTGGTTTCCTGTAAATCACAAAGAGAGAGAAAGGGAGATAAAGAGAAAGAGAGAGAGATGGAGAGAGAGCAGCAAACTTGTTTTTTTTTTCTCTTTTGGTTTCTGTAAATCACAAAGAGAGAGAAAGGGAGACAAAGAGAAAGAGAGAGCAGGAGAGAGGGCATCAAACTTATTTTTCTTTTCTCTTTTGGTTTCCTGTAAATCATAAAGAGAGAGAAACAAAGAGAGAGAGAGAGAGAGAGAGAGAGAGAGAGAGAGAGAGAGAGAGAGCTGCTGTAATGAGTGAAGCTTTTGAGCCGACGAGAATAGGGAGGAAGAAAGGGAGAGACGGTAGGCTCAACCTGCTGTGTTGTGCGAGATTTTTAGAGAGAGCGGGAGGAAATGACGCCACAAGCTGGAGCCGAAAACGCAGGTCTGCCTCCTTGCACGATCTGCAGCGGACCAAGAGCGAGTGAGGGAAGGAAAGAGAGATGCCAAAAAAAATGAGAGATCCAAGGCCATGCAAATGACCAAGAGCCGTTTTCTATATTCTCTCTGCTATGAAACGAGTTATTTTTTTTGGAAAAATTAAGGGCGATGTCCAATTTCATTCCAAATGTTTAAATACAAAACAAAACTTACAAAGGTCATATTTGATCAGTGAAAAAATGAAACTAATAAAAACGCAAAATGACTGGTATAAACCAGCAAAACAAAACAAGCTAAACTGTCGATTTAAGGACTCAGATCGAGTATCTGAAAATGAGGCATAGAGGTAAAGATAGAGGTCCATAGCAGGCAAGCATGACTGCCATCCGAAGTTTTGTCAACAAGCCTAGAATCGGGTTAAGATAAATGATAACCTGGTTTCAGCCATGAAAAACAAGCATAACAGCATCAATCGCCTCTATCTGAAGATCATCGAAGATGCCTCGAGAATAACAAGACGAGCAAAAGAGCGGCAATTCCCAAGAGAACAGATCGAAAAATTATACAAAGTTTCTCCAGCCATATAAAATTAGTAAGATATCGACAGACCACCCTTCCTTGAATTTCCATCTTCTTAACTTATAAGCAATAGTGGAACGAATGCGATTTTCCAGCCATTCAAATGTGTTAGCTGTCTGCATATGAAGCCTATAGTCTCGTTCTTTCCATATACAGGTTGTCATAATAGCAATAATAAGATAACAAAATCTGGCCAAAATTTTATGATAAATACTACCAAATTATGGTAGAGTAGTAGTATATAACTGCCACATGAGAGTAATTTCTTAACCAATTTCATTGACATATGACATTCAAAGAATAAGTGGGAATGAGATTCCAATTCACATTTGCAGAAAAAATATAATTGAGTAACTCCCAATCCTCTTACCGCAAAAGTATCAGATGTTTTCAAGCCTTTATTGTAAGCCATCCAGCAAAATAAAGCATAATTTAAGGCATTACCTTTGAACCAAATCTCATGTACCCAACTGACTTTAGGGGTCAGCTCAAATAGGGAATTCAGAATAATTTCAGATTTCAAAACCGAGTATGAGTCCCAAAGATACAAATCTGCAGGCTACTTAGGAGTAAAGTTATTCAGATAATTATAGCATTCAGCTGAAAGCAATTGAATACCCGAGGGAATAGTCAAAGATCCCTCATGAAAAAAATCCATAAACGAAGCTTTAGCAGGTTTGTCAAACAGCCTAAAACATTCATTTCCAAGCAGCTAATGTAAGGAAAATCACTTACACCAGGGATCAAAAAAATAGAGATAAAGAAGAATTCTCACAAGGAAGCAGCTCAATTTTATTCCTGTAAAGACGAGCCAAATGCTTCAACTCTTTCCACAAAGAAGAAGTTCTACCCAAATCAATTTTCCATAAGGAGATATATTTGCTTCGACACCAGTGGGCAAAAGGAGAAGACAGATTAAATATTTTCCATATGCATTTAATTTTGCATAGAACATCGATTGAATCAATGCCCGACACCCTCTATTTGAGGCATAGCAGTTTTGTTCCAGGAGATTAAATGAAGCTTTTTGGATTCCCCATTATGATAGAAGAAGTTAACCATAATTGAAGAAATTCTTTTATGAATGCATTTAGGGAAAGAAATAGATCTTAACCAATAGTAAAGGTAGTTGTTCACAGAAGCTCTTAGAAGTTGGTATCTTCCCCCAAAAGACAGCAGTTTACTCTTCCAACCAGCCAGCCAAAGTTGTAGCTTATCAAAAAGAGGGTTAAAGTGATAAGATTTCTGCTTACCAGAATTGAGGGGGAGCCCCAAGTATTTAAAAGGAAAAGTACCAATATTAATATTAAGCATCTCTCCAAACAAATTATAAGAGTGACTAGATCTGGAAAAGCAGATTAAGGATTTCCCCCTATTAACTTCCAAGCCGAGATAATCAGCAAATCTGCTTAATACATCTTTTAATGCGAAGATTGAGCTATGACAAGCTTTTCCCATAAACAGAAGGTCATCAGCAAATAGTAAATGAGAAGAGGAATTATTATCAATAGAGATAGGAAAGAATTTGTTAGAATTGACCTGCTCCTCCAGAAAACAAGAAAATGAATCCATGGCTATTGTGAATAAGAAGGGGGAGAGAGGATACCCCTGCCTAAGACCATTTGAAGAGTGGAAGAATCCTTTAATTTCCCCATTGAGCACAATAGAAAAAGGAATGTCATTGATGCATGCTTGGACCCAATTAAGAAATTTTGGTGGGAACCCTTTTTGGGCCATACATGAAATAAAGCAAAGACGATTGATTAAATCAAAAGCCTTTCGAAGATCAATCTTGGCTAAAAAGTAATCAGGACTATTTTTTCAGTAAACCCGTAACCAATTTCATGGGCCATAGAGATATTATCAGAAATATCTCTACCCTTAATAAAAGCAGATTGAGTTGAATGAATAATATGAGGGATGACATGCTTTAATCTAATTGCCAGAACTTTAGCCACCACTTTATAAAAGAAATTGCATAAAGAAATGGGTCTGTAGTTGGATAATGAATTGGAGTGCTTGATCTTGGGGATAAGTGTGATTAAGGTGTGTTTGAATACTCTAGGGAGTTTCCCCACTTTAAAGAAGTGGTGAGCAGCAAGCATAAACTTTTCCAGTAATTTCCCAGCTATAAGTAAAAAATTTAACATTGAATCCATCCTGTGACTTGTTCTCATTGAAGCTATGAAGAGCATCTAAAATTTCTTGGTCAGAGATGTCTCCTTCCAACCAAACAGTTTGATCAAGAGAAATTTGTTGGTACTGGAATAATATGCCTAGAGGGTTCAAAAAGGTTATGATGATTGAACAAATCAGCAAAAGAGTTACATATTTCATCTGATATAGCATTTGACTCAGAAATAAAGCCTCTATGAGTGTTTAGACCTCAAATACGATTTGTGTTTTGCCTCTCCTTAATAGAGCTATACAAGAATTTAATGTCGTCATCTGAATTTATAAGCCAATGAGCTTTGGATCTTTGAGCAGCCCATGAAACTTCATTTCTTATAAGCTCATTGTATCTCTCTTTGATGTTCTTTGCTTCCAGCAGAAGATGAGCATTAAAAGGTTCTCTTTCCAATCTAAGAAGAATGTCTTCTTGTTCAGCTTTTACAGTATTTAATTGGATAGTGATAGAGGATGAGGCCCATCTTTGATGCTTAAGAAGTGTTTTAGAAAGTTGAAGCTTTTTAGAAAGGACATAGATAGGATCTCCATTAAAGTAAGATTTCCATGCTGATTTAATAACATCGAAGAACTCATCATCATATTTGACCCAATAATTTGAACATAAATCTAGTAGAAGCGAGGCATATTATCCATATATAAGATGAGAGGAGAGTGATGAGGAGAGAGGAGCAGCACCACCTTGTAGTGAAGCTGAAATTGATCTATCCATTTCAAGTTACACGTAATTCAATCAATTTTGTATATATGGGTCGATCGTGATTTGACCAAGTGAAAGATCCCAGGTTAGGAGATCGGTCAAGCCACAGTCATTAATACAATCTCTAAAATCCTGAAACTTGCTGGCTGCAATTAAGCTTCCACCCAATTTTTCTTCGTGGGAGATAATGCAATTGAAGTCCCCAATGATTAACCAAGGATCATGAGTGGAAATAGCTATATCCCTTAATGAATTCCATAGAGGTCTTCTATCATACATATCATTATATCCATAGATAAATGTAATGTAAATCAAAGGATGACTATAGATAGATCCATGTATAAGTTGAGAATTAAGCGAAATAGTATGAAAAGAAATAGAATCAATTCCACTTAATCCAAATTCGCCACCTGTAATGTCAAAAATTGTTTGAGTTGCCTTCAAAATTAAACAAAGAAAATCGCTAGAGAATGATTGTCCATCAAAGTAGAAGATGAGAGCTTGGTCTCTGAGAGACAAAGGAGATCGAGGTGAGAGTCCCTGATAATCCTTTTACAGTCATTTAGTCTTTCTTCTGCTAGGATACCCCTAACATTCCAACATCCTAATGTAAGATTGGTCATAGGATTCAAAAGGAGGGAGAGAGAGAGAGAGAGAGAGAGAGAGAGAGAGAGAGAGAGAGAGAGATTATATTCATTACATTTCATTGGAAGTAATTAGAGGTGTTGGATGATTTTGAGAGATTTTGCATCTCTCTTTACTCTCATGAGTACATAACATCTTATCAATATTTTCTAGTTTCTTTGGCTTGCTTGAAGGAAATATGTTCATTACAATCTAATAGAAATAACTTGGAGGCTATTTGGTTGATTTTTTAGTGTTATTTTGTATTTGTACTTTTTGTACTCTATATACTCTCTTATGGTACAAATAATTTTGCCATTTTTTTTTTTTTTGGCCGTGATGAGATTATGTTCATTATATTCCATTAGAAGTAATTTGGAGGATGTTTGGATGGTTTTTGGAGAATTTTTGCATCTGTATTCTCTATACTCTCATGAGAATACAGAGCATTTTGCCAATATTTTTCCAATATAGAGCATTTAGCAATTTTTTCTCAATTTTTTTGGCCTGATTGATGAGATTATGTTCATTATATTTTATTGGAAGTAATTTGGAGGCTGTTTGGATGGTTTGTGGGGAATTTTTTTATCTGTACTCTCTATACTCTCATGAGAGTACAAATCATCTTATCAATATTTTTTTTAATTTTTTGGGCCTTTTTGGAGGAAATATGTTCATTACAATCCATTAAGAATAATTTGGAGGCTATTTTGTTGATTTTTTTAGTGTTATTTTGCATATGTACTCTCTATACTCTCTTAAGAGTATAGATGATTTTGGTCATTCATTTTCCACTTTCTTGGTTGATGAGATTATATTCATTACATTCCATTGTAAGCAATTTGAAAGCTATTTAGTAGTTGGGGATTTTTGGATTCAGAACTCTTTGTACTCAGAGTAGTGAGCATCTTGCCAATTTTTTTTTTTTTGGCATGTTTGGAGGAAATATGTTCATTACAATTCATTAGGAACAACTTGGAGGCTGTTTGATTAATTTTTTAGTGTTATTTTATATTTGTACTATTTATACTCTCTTGAGAGTACAGATGATTTTGACCATTTTTTCTCACTTTTTTTGCCCTGATTGATGAGATTATGTTCATTACATTCCATTGGAAGTAATTTGGAGGCTATTTGGATAGTTTTTGGGAGATTTTTGCATCTGTACTCTTTGAGAGTACAAAGCATCTTGCCAATATTTTTCCAATTTTTTTGAACTGTTTGGAGGAAATATGTTCATTACAATCCATTAGGAATGTCTTGGAGGCTGTTTGGTTAATTTTTTAGTTTTATTTTGCATCTGTACTCTATGTACTCTCTTGAGAGTACAGATAATTTTGGCCATTTTTCTCACATTCTTTGGCCTGGTTGATGAAACTATGTTCATTACATTCCATTGGAAGTAATTTGGAGGCTGTTTGGATGATTTTCGGGGGATTTTTACATTTGATTTGGAGACTATTTGGATGATTTTTGGGGGATTTTTATATCTGTACTCTCTGTACTATCATGAGAGTACAGAGCATCTTGCCAATATTTTTCCAGTTTCTTTGGCCTATTTGGAGGAAATATGTTCATTACAATCCATTAGGAATAATTTGGAAGCTTTGGTTAATTTTTTTTGTATTATTTTGCATCTGTACTCTCATTAACTTACTTTTCATTTTGAAGTTTACCATGTCTGGGAAAAGGATAACTTCGAGATGCAGGCCTACCACCGTTAGAACGGTGTTCGATAATATTGTAGCACACTTTACTGATGAAGTGATTGACATAGAGAAGCATGCTTTCTTTATGGGTGGACATTACATTCCTTTCACCCCCGATAAAATTGTAGTAATGATAGGGATGTCAAACAGAGGGGAGAAGGTCTTATGACATAGAGGGTTTGTGCCCTCCGGACGCGACTAGGTGTCAAAAAATGACCACTGACAACCCGACACTAACAAAAAATCCGGTTTGGGTCAACAAAATAGATTTTCGCCTGTTAGTGTCATAATATATGACCAATATTTTTTCGAAGGTCGGGTTGAACCCAAAAAACCCGGCGACCAAATGACCAAATGACTCGAACAACTTCGATTCCGCTGCGGCGGTGCGGCGATGCCACGTTGCTTTTCTTGAAGTGAACTCGATTTTTTTTCGGCCCATTGTTCAGTAAAAGGGGAAGCTGAAAGCTGAAACAAAGCATCCAAAGGAAGCTAATTTCTCCCTCTCACTCTCTCATTCGCGCTCACTTCAGCCTGACTTCCTTCCTT
>CM038227.1:73090766-73245185 GCA_021442155.1 Cymbidium sinense | reverse complement strand
AAAGTTTGATGCTCATGCTAGCCTAATTTGGTGTGACTGCCCGAGCCTCTTTCCACCTATTTCTCCATATCTCTCATTACATTATTTTACTTTCAACCTAGCTTATATCACTTTAACTATGCTAATTCTTCTTTCCAGGAAAATTGCATATTCTACTTATTTTTTTGCAGGTTCCTTCTCTTCTGGAGACATACACTTCTCTTATCCTCAAGAGTTTCTGTTGATGGCTAGCCAATTGCTTGCTCCTTTGCTCTATTTATACCTTTTACTTTCTTTTCCTCTTTCACATGTTTTGACTGTATTTAGGTATGTGATTTTCTCTCTAGGCTATTTGTACCTCTTTAAGTAGTAGTTATTGAGTTAATCTCATATTAAGGACCTTGTAATCCTTTGACTGTGGCAATAAAATTTCCCATATTTTACCAAATTTTAGTATCTGATCGATGACTCTACCTTGCCTAAGAAGATGAACTAATTTTCATTGCAAGCATTACATAGTTTGATATATACTCTATAAAGTACTCTATATTTTATGAAATGATTTTTATTGCATGCATTACAGAATTTGATAAGCCCGTATTTTAGTTATTTATTATTAGTTATTAATTATTATGTTTAGTTAGTTATAAGTTAGTTTTTTATTATTATTAGTTATTTTTAGTTAGTTATTAGTTTATTAATATTAGTTAGTTAATTAGTTTATTTAGTTTATTTGTTATTAGTTATTAGTTATTTAGTTATTTAGTTTAATTATTAGTTTAGTATTTAATTTAGCTATTAGTTTAGTTTTATTAATTTTAGTTAGTTATTAGTTTTATTAGTTAGTTATTAATATTAGTTATTTGTTAGTTACTTATTAGTTTTATTAGGTTATAGTTTTAGTTATTAGTTAGTTTAGTTTATTAGTTCATTTTATTAGTTATTATTAGTTATTAGTTAAATTAGTTTAGTTTTTGTTAGTTTTTAGTTAGTTTTAGTTTTAGTTTTAGTTATTAGTTATTTGTTATTAGTTTTTATTACTTAGTTTATTAGTTAGTTAGTTTTAGTTATAAGGTTATTTATTTTTTATTAGTTTTAGTTATTAGTTATTAGTTAGTTATTTATTTGTTTAGTTTTATTAGTTATTAGTTTAGTTATTACTAGCTATTTAGTTATTAGTTATTAATTTATTTAGTTATTATTAAGTTTATTAGTTATTAGTTTTAGTTTATTTATTAGTTAGTTAGTTTAATTTATTATTAGTTATTAGTTAGGATAGTTTTAGTTTAGTTTTTAGTTTTATTAGTTATTAATTTTAGTTTTTATTAGTTATTAGTTTAGTTATTAGTTCAGTTATTGGTTTATTAGTTTATTTGTTATTAGATAGTTATTTAGTTTTTAGTTAGTTAGTTTTTATTGCTTATTAGTTTATTAGTTATTAGTTGGTTATTATTTTGTTAGTTTATTTAGTTTTAGTTTATTATTTTATTAGTTTTAGTTAGTTAATTTTATTAATTATTATTAGTTATTTAGTTTATTATTAGTTTTTATTTAGTTATTAATTTAATTTTTATTATTATTAGTTAGTTATTTTTATTATTAGTTTATTAGTTTTGATAGTTTTTTAGTTTAGTTAGTTATTATTATTAATTATTAATTATTAGTTTATTAGTTAGTTAGTTTTATTATTAGTTTAATTATTTAGTTTATTTTTTTTAGTTTTATTTATTAGTTAGTTAGTTATTAGTTATTATTATTATTAGTTTTATTTTTTATTTATTACTTAATTTTATTATTATTATTATTAGTTATTTAGTTATTATTTGTTATTAGTTAGGTTTAGTTATTAGTTTATTTTATTAGTTTTATTAGTTTTTATTTTAGTTAGTTTTATTAGTTTATTATTTAGTTATTATTAGTTAGTCATTTAGGTAGTTATTAGCTTATATTTTATTAATAGTTAGTTAGTTATTATTTGGTTTATTATTAGTTTATTAGTTATTTATTATTAATTTTAGTTAGTTATTATTAGTTAGTTATTTATTTAGTTTATTAGGTTTAGTTATTAGTTACTTAATTATTTAGTTTATTTGTTATTATTTATTAGTTATTAGTTAGTTAGTTTTATGTTAGTTTTTTTAGTTAGTTATTATTTAATTTTAATTTTTAATTAGTTATTAGTTATTTTATTAGTTTTTATTAGTTAATTTAGTTATTTTATTAGTTATTAATTTAGTTAGCTTTAGTTTATTAGTTTTATTAGCTATTATTAGTTAGTTATTAATTTATTAGTTAGTTTTAGTTTATTATTATTAGTTAGTTTACTTTATTAGTTTAGATATTTAGTTATTATTTGTTAGTGTTTTAGTTATTAGTTAGTTTAGTTATTTAGTTTTAGCTATTAGTTTAGTTATTAGTTATTTAGTTATTATTAGTTTTAGTTAGTTATTAATTATTCATTACTATTATTTAGTTTATTACTTTATTAGTTTAGTTATTATTAGTTTTTAGTTAGTTTAGTTATTTAGTTTATTAATTTGATTAGTTATTTAGTTTTTAGTTATTAGTTATTATTTATTAGTTTTTTTAGTTTTTTAGTTTTTTATTATTTAGTTTTATTTAGTTAGTTTAGTTAATTAGTTATTTATTAGTTTATTATTATTAGTTTTAGTTATTAGTTTAGTTTATTAGGTTTATTATAAGTTAGTTATTAGTTTAGTTATTAGTTTTAGTTAGTTATTAGTTATTAGTTTTATTAATTTATTAATTAGCTATTATTTGTTTTATTAGTTATTATTTTAGTTAGTTATTAGTTATTTATTTAGTTATCATTATTATTTTTATTTTATTATTATTATTAGTTAGTTATTATTAGTTATTAGTTTAGTTTTATTAGTTTTACTAGTTTTTTTAGTTATTTTATTAGTTTTAATTTTTAGTTATTAGTTATTAAGTTTAGTTATTAGTTATTAGTTTAGTTTTAGTTATTCTTATTAGTTATTAGTTATTATTAGTTTATTAGGTTTTAGTTTATTGGTTTTAGTTAGTTTTATTAGTTATTATAGTTAGTTTAGTTTATTTATTTTAGTTAGTTTATTAGTTTCTTATGTCTTTTATTATTAGTTTGTATTAGTTATTTTATTATTAGTTAGTTCATTTTTATTAAGTTTATTATTAGTTTATTATTATTATTATTATTATTATTATTATTATTATTATTATTGTTGTTATTAGTTTTAGTTATTATTTATTAGCTATCAGTTTAGTTTAGCTTTATTATTTAGTTATTAGTTAGTAATTATTATGTAATTATTATTTGTTATTATTTAATATTAGTTAGTTATTAGTTATTAGTTTATTTATTACTTAATTATTTAGTTTAAATTTAGTTTTATTATTAGTTAGTTTAATTTATTATTAGTTTTTAGTTATTTATTAGTTAGTTTATTAGTTTAGTTATTTAGTATAGTTTTAGTAGGTTTTTTATTAGTTATTTAGTTATTATTAGTTATTAGTTAGTTATTATTATTAGTTATTTTAGTTAGTTAATAGTTTGTTAGTTATTATTAATTATTTTTAGTTATTAGTTTTACTTAGGTTTAGTTTTAGTTATTATTTATTTTATTAGGTTTATTATTAGTTAAGTTTTTTAGTTAGTTAGTTTTTTAGTTTATTAATATTATTATTGGTTTATTATTAGTTAGTTTTTTATTATTAATTACTAAGTTTATTATTAGTTAGTTAGTTTTTAGCTTTTTATTAGTTTTATTATTATTTTAGTTATTAGTTATTTGGTTATTATTAATTTATTAGTTTATTAGTTCATTTTAACAAGTTTAGTTTTATTAGTTAGCTATTATTATTAATTTTAGTTAGTTTTTATTAGTTATTTAGTTTAGTTATTTGTTTTTTTTAGTTTTTTAGTTTTTATGGTTATTTGTTAGTTTAGTTATTAGTTTTAGTTTTATTATTATTAGTTATTAAGTTTTTTATTACTTTATTACTTTATTATTAGTTTAGTTTTAGTTTTTTTAGTTATTTATTTAATAGTTATTATTACTTATTAGTTTTTATTATTTATTATTTATTTTTATTAGTTTATTACTTATTATTATTAATTATTATTCATTTTATTTAGTTTTATTATTTATTATTATTAGGTTTATTAGTTAGTTAGGTTTTAGTTTAGTTATTAGGTTTAGTTTTTAGTTAGTTTTTTTATTAGGTTTTATTATTTAGTTATTTAGTTTTATTAGTTATTTATTATTAGTTTTATTAGTTTTTTTTATTATTATTAGTTAGTTTAGTTATTAGTTATTTAGTTGGTTTTTACTAGTTTTAGTTATTTAGTTATTCGGTTTTAATTAGTTATTAATTAGTTTTATTAGTTTAGTTTATTAGGTTATTTATTTATTTATTTATTATGAGTTAGTTTTTTATTAGTTAGTT
Organism: Cymbidium sinense; assembly: GCA_021442155.1. NCBI lineage: Eukaryota > Viridiplantae > Streptophyta > Magnoliopsida > Asparagales > Orchidaceae > Cymbidium > Cymbidium sinense. The sequence continues at coordinate 73,240,757 of CM038227.1, read as the reverse complement.
AGTTATTTAGTTTCATTAGATATTACTATTTAGTTATTAGTTTTTTATTAGTTAGTTTTAGTATTTTAGATTTTTAGTTTAGTTATTTAGTTTTTTAGTTTTTAGTATTAGTTAGTTATTAGTTATTATTATTAGTTAGTTAAGTATTATTAATTATTAGTGTTAGTTTGGTTTTTTCAGTTTTATTAGTTATTATTAGTTTTTTTAGTTATTATTATTAGTTTTTTAGTTTTATTAGTTATTAGTTTATTATTATTTTTATTATTATTAGTTATTAGTTTAGTTTTTATTAATTAGTAATTTTTACTATAATTATTTGTTATTAGTTTATTAGTTAGTTTATTATTACTAGTTATTTATTAGTTTATTAGTTTTATTATTAGTTATTATATTATTATTATTTTTATTAGTTTTTTTTTATTAGGTTTTATTATTTAGTTATTTCATTTTATTAGTTATTTATTATTAGTTTTATTAGTTTGTTTTATTATTATTAATTAGTTTAGTTATTAGTTATTTAGTTGGTTTTTACTAGTTTTAGTTATTTAGTTATTAGGTTTTAGTTAGTTATTAATTAGTTTTATTTAGTTATTTTTTTAGTTTAGTTTTTAGGTTTTTTATTTAGTTATTTATTATCAGTTAGTATTTTATTACTTAGTTAGTTATTTAGTTTTATTAGATATTACTATTTAGTTATTAGTTTAATTTATTAGTTTTTTATTAGTTAATTTTAGTTTTCTAGATTTTTATTTTAGTTATTTAGTTTTTTAGTTTTTAGTATTAGTTAGTTATTAGTTATTATTATTAGTTAGTTCGATATTATTAATTATTAGTGTTAGTTTATTTTTTTAGTTTTATTAGTTTTTTTTAGTTATTATTATTAGTTTTTTAGTTTTATCAGTTATTAGTTAGTTATTTATTATTTAGTTAATTATTAGTTTATTATTATTTATTATTATTAGTTATTAATTTAGTTTTTATTAATTAGTAATTTTTACTATAATTATTTGTTATTAGTTTATTAGTTCATTTATTATTACTAGTTATTTATTAGTTTATTAGTTTTATTATTAGTTATTAGTTAGTTATTACTTTAGTTATTATTAGTTTACTAGTTTTAGTTAGTTTTTAGTTTATTAGTTTTTAGTTATTATTATTTTTAGTTATTGGTTTTTTAGTTATTAGTTTAGTTTTAGTTTAGTTAGTTATTATTAGTTAATTATTATTAATTATTAGATAGGTTATTTTAGAAATTAGCATTTTAGTTATTATTAGTTAGTTTAGTTAGTTAGTTATTATTAGTTAAATAATTTTTATTTAGTTATTAGTTAGTTTAGTTTATTAATTTTAGTTTAGTTATTTATTATTATTATTATTAATTTTTTAGTTAGTTAGTTTTAGGTTTATTAATTAGTTTAGTTTTATTAGTTTTATTTTATTAGTTATTATTCATTTATTAGTTATTAGTTATTAGTTTTTGGTTTAGTTAGTTATTATTAGCATAGTTTTTAGGTTTTTATTTGTTATTAGTTTAGTTTTTTAGTTATTATTAGTTATTAGTTTAGGTTTTTATTATTTGTTAGTTATTAGTTATTAATTTTGGTTAGGTTTTATTAGTTAGTTATTAGTTATTAGTTTATTATTATTTTCAATTATTTAGTTATTAGTTATTAGTTATTATTACATAGTTATTATTAGTTAGTTTTATTATTACTTTAAGTTAGTTTAGTTATTTTTATTTATTAGTTTATTAATTATTACTTATTAGTTATTAGTTAGTTATTAGTTTAGTTATTAGTTATTAGTTAGTTAATTTTTTATTTTAGTTTTTTAGTTATTAGTTATTAGTTATTATTAGTTATTATTTTATTATTAGTTATCATTTTTTTTAGTTTTTAGTTATTTAGGTAATTTTTTATTTTAGTTTATTAATTTATTAGTTTATTTAGTTTTTACTAGTTATTTGTTACTAGTTTTTATTAGTTATTAGTTTACTATTATTATTATTATTAGTTTTAGATATTAGTTTAGTTATTTATTAGTTTTATTAGTTATTAGTTAGTTTATTTAGTTATTATTTAGTTTAGTTCTCAGATATTATTAGTTATTAGTTTATTAGTTTATTAGATTAGTTATTATTATTATTAGTTAGTTATTAGTTTAGTTTAGTTTTTTAGTTATTAGTTTAGTTTTATTAATAGTTAGTTCTTAGTTTTTAGTTAGGTTTATTAGTTTTATTTAGTTATTAATTAGTTAGTAAGTTTATTATTAGTTTAGTTATTAGTCATTAGGTTTTAGTTTTATTAGTTAGTTTAGTTTAGTTGTTAGGATTTAGTTTTTTAGTTAGTTTTGTTAGTTTAGTTTAGTTTTTTTAATAATTCTATTAGTTTAGTTAGTTAGTTTAGTTAGTTTAGTTTAGTTTTTAGTTTAGTTTTAGTTTTTATAATTAGTTTAAGTTATCAGTTATTTAGTTTAGTTAGTTAGTTTTTATTAGTTATTAATTTAGTTATTTAGTTTATTATTGTTAGTTATGTAATTTCATTATTAGTTATTAGTTTATTTTTAATTATTATTTAGTTAGTTTAGTTTTGTTTTTATTACTTATTATTACTTAGTTATTAGTTATGTTTTAGTTTATTATTTTAGTTGTTAGTTATTAGGTATTATTATTATTAGTTATAGTTATTTTTTTATTTATTATTATTAGTTTAATTTTTATTAGTTATTTATTTAGTTATTATTAGTTTATTAGTTTTATTAGTTATTAGTTTATTATTTATTAGTTATTTAGTTTATTAATTTAGTTATTATTATTATTTTATTATTAGCTCAATTATTTTTTATTATTATTAGCTATTATTATTAATTTAGTTAGTTATTTATTTTTAGTTTATTAGTTTTCTAGTTTTAGTTATTTATTATTATTAGTTTATTATTAGTTATTATTAATTAGTTTTATTATTATTAGTTTATTAGTTAGTTAGTTTAGTCATTATTATAAGGTTTAATTTATGATTATTACTTTTATTTATTAGATTTATTATTATCATTAGTTATTTTTCTTAGTTTTATTAGTTATTAGGTTTTATTAGTTTTAGTTATTTATTCTTAGTTATTAATTTTCTTAGGTTTTTAGTTTTATTAGTTATTTATTAGGTTTAGTTTTAGTTTTAATAGTTTATTATTATTATTAGTTTTAGTTTTATTAGTTTTATTAGTTATTATTAGTTTTTTAGTTTAGTTTTTTTATTAGTTTATTAGTTAGTTAGTTAGTTATTATTATTATTGTTATTAATTTTTAGTTTATTATTAGTTAGTTATTAGTTATTATTATTAGTTTTAGGTATTGTTATTATTATTATTATTATTATTATTATTATTAGTTTAGTTTATTAGGTTAGTTATTAGTTAGTTATTAGTTTTAGTATTATTATTATTATTATTATTATTACTATTATTATTATTATTATTATTATTATTACTAGTTATTAGTTATTGTTAATATTATTATTATTAGTTATTAGTTAGTTTTATTTTGTTTAGTTTAGTTTTTTAATTATTATTAGTTTATTAGTTATTTAGTTTTTATTAGTTTTATTAGTTTAGTTAGTTAGAATAGTTTAGCTATTAGTTTATTAGTTTTAGTTTAATATTAGTTAGTTATTATTATTTGTTAAGTTATTTTATTAGTTGCTAGTTTTAGTTTAGTTATTTAGTTATTAGTTTTAGGTTCTTATTATTAATTAGTTATTTAGTTATTTATTAGTTTTAGTTTATTAGTTTAGTTTATTAGTTTTTAGTTATTAGTTTTAATTATTAGGTTTTAGTTATTAGTTTTATTAGTTTTATCATATTATTATTAGTTTGTTAGTTTTATTTTATTACTTTAGTTATTTAGGTTTATTATTATTTATTAGTTATTTTATTTTATTTAGTTCAATTATTAGTTTTGTTAGTTTATTATTATTATTATTATTATTATTATTATTATTATTATTATTATTATTATTATTATTATTTAATAGGTTAGTTTTTATTAGTTATAAGTTATTATTTAAGTTATTAGTTTAGTTATTATTATTAGTTTTGTTATTTAGTTATTATTTTTGTTTTAGTTATTAGTTTAATAGGTTTTATTAGTTTAGTTATTAGTTATTAGTTAGTTATTTTAGTTAATTTTTATTTTAGTTATTAGTTTAGTTATTAGTTATTATTAGTTAGTTAGTTATTATTATAAGTTTATTAGTTTATTATTAGTTATTATTTATTAGTTTATTATTAGTTATTAGGTATTAATTTAGGTAGTTTTTTAGTTATTATTATTTATTAGTTTTTTTTATTAGTTATTAGTTTAGCTATTTAGTTAGTTTTATTAGTTTAATTATTTAGTTTGTTAGTTATTTAGTTAGTTTCATTATTAGGTTTATTTTTTAGTTACTAGTTTTTTATTAGTTATTAGCTTTATTAGTTTAGTTATTTAGTTTTTTATAACTAGTTTAGTTAGTTATTTAGTTTAGTTATTAGTTTAGTTAGTTTATTAGTTAGTTTACTTATTTGTTTTAGTTATTAATTTTTATTTATTTGTTAGTTTTTATTAGTTTTATTGTTTATGTATTTATTTGTTAGTTTATTATTATTAGGTTTATTAGTTATTAGTTACTTAGTTATTATTAGTCAATTTTTTATTTATCATTAGTTTATTAGTTTAGTTATTAGTTATTAGTTATTAGTTTTTATTAGTTAGTTATTAATTTAATTATTATTTAGGTTTAGTTAGTTTTAATTATTAGTTTATTTTTAGTTTTTATTAATTATTAGTTAGTTTTATTAGTTATTATTATTAATTATTAGTTTATTTAGTTTTATTATTTATTATTAGTTAGGTAGTTAATTATTTTATTTAGCTTTATTAGTTATTAATTTATAATTATTATAGTTATTTTTTTAGTTTAGTTTATTAGTTAGTTATTTGTTATTAGTTTAGTTATTAGTTTAGTTATTATTAGCTAGTTAGTTTTAGTTTAGTTAATTATTTATTAATAGTTTTAGTTTTTTTATTATTAGTTAGTTAGTTTAATTATTAGTTTATTAGTTATTATTAGTTAGTTATTTAGTTTAGTTATTATTAGTTAGTTATTATTAGTTATTTGTTAGTTAGTTTTTAGTTTATTAGTTTAGTTTATTAGTTATTTAGTTTATTAGCTTTGTTTTTTTTAGTTTAGTTTAGTTATAATTATTTGGTTTTTATTATTAGGTTTTTAGTGTTTAGTTAGTTTTAGTTATTAGTTTATTAGTTAGTTTTTAGTTTAATTAGTTTATTTAGTTAGTTTTATTGTATTAATTATTATTATATTAGTTTATTATTAATTACTTATTTATTAGTTTTGATTACTTTATTATTATTATTATTAGTTATTAGTTTATTAGGTTTATTAGTTTAGTTTATTAGTTAGTTATTAGTTAGTTTTAGTTTATTAGTTTTATTAGTTTATTAGTTATTAATTTTATTTGTTTTTTATTAGTTAGTTATTTATTAGTTAGTATATTTGTTTATTTACTTATTAGTTTATTAGGTTTTTAGTTAGTTTAGTTATTTAGTTTTATTAGGTTTATTATAAGTTATATTAATTTTTTATTTAGTTTTTTATTAGTTTTATTATTTAGTTATTATTATTATTATTATTAGTTATTAGTTAAGCTTTTAGTTTATTAGTTAGTTAGTTATTAGTTATTATTAATTTGTTTGTTAGTTTAGTTATTAGTTTATTAGTTTTATTAGTTATTTATTAGTTTAGTTTTTACTAATTATTAGTTAGCTATTACTAATAGTTTTAGTTATTATTAGGTAGTTTTTAGTTAGTTTATTATTATTTATTAGTTATTAGTTTTAGTTAGGTTAGTTATTTATCAGTTATTATTATTAGTTTTATTAGTTATTTAGTTTAGTTATTATTATTATTAGTTTTAGTTTATTAGTTTAGTAGTTCATTAGTTTTTTAGGTTTTATTATTAGTTAGTTTAGTTAGTTTTATTAGTTATTAGTTAGTTATTTAGTTATTAGTTATTAGCTTACTTATTTAGTTTTTTATTATTAGTTATTATTAGTTAGTTTATAAGTTTATTAGTTTAGTTTATTATTATTATTATTATTATTATTATTAGTTTAGTTAGTTTTATTAGTTTTAATTTTTATATATTTTTTAGTTTTTTAGTTTATTATTAGGTTTTATTAGTTATTATTAGTTAGTTTAGTTATTAGTTTTAGGTTATTAACATAGTTTATTAATTAATAATTTAGTTATTATTAGTTTATTTATTATTTATTTATTAGTTAGTTATTTTAAGTTTTATTAGTTATTACTATTATTATTATTATTATTATTATTATTATTATTATTATTATTATTATTATTATTATTATTATTATTATTATTATTATTATTATTGTTAGTTTAGTTATTAGTTTTAGTTTATTGATTATTTAGTTATTGCTTAACTAGTTTTTAGTTTATTAGTTTTATAAGTTTTTTAGTTTATTAGTTTAGGTTATTAGTATTTATTAGTTTTATTTGTTTATTATTAGTTATTATTTAGTTATTATTACTTTTAATTATTAAATCTAGTTATTATTTTTAATTATTAGTTTATTAGTTTATTATTATTAGTTGTTAGTTTAGTTAAAGTTTATCACTTATTAGTTTAGTTATTATTAGTTTTTTTTATTTATTTTTTATTAGTTAGTTAGGTTTTTAGCTAGTTATTTATTTTTAGTTATTAGTTTTATTAGTTATTAGTTATTAGTTTATTTAGTTTATTATTATAAGTTATGAGTTAGTTATTTATTATAAGTTTAGTTTTATTAGCTATTTATTTATTAGGTTTAGTTATTTATTATTAGTTAATTATTATTAGTTATTAGTTATTATTATTAGTTTTTGTTTTATTAGACATTATTTTAGTTAATAGTTATTATTTTTTTATTTATTATTAGGTTTGGTTATTAGTTAGTTATTAGTTAGTTATTAGTTTTATTTGTTAGTTATTCATTATTATTTTTAGCTATTATTAGTTATTACTTAGTTATTAGTTATTATTAGTTTATTAGTTTATTTTAGTTAGTTTCGTTTTATTAGTTAGTTATTATTATCATTAGTTTTAGTTAGTTTTTATTAGTTATTTAGTTTAGTTATTAGTTTTTTTTATTTTTATGGTTATTTATTAGTTTAGTCATTAGTTTTTGTTTTTTTATTATTAGTTATTAGGTTTTTTATTAGTTCGATTAGTTTTATTAGTTATTATTAGTTAGTTAGTTTTAGTTGGGTTATTTATTTATAAGTTATTAATTATTAGTTAGTTATTGGTTGCTAGTTTTAGTTATTTATTATTTAGTTTTATTAGTTTCTTATTAGTTTTTATTTATTTTATCTAGTTTTATTATTTGTTATTATTAGGTTTATTTGTTAGTTAGTTTTTAGTTTAGTTATTAGGCTTAGTTTTTTTATTAGTTTATTAGGTTTTATTATTTGGTTGTTTTGTTTTATTAGTTATTTAGTTTAGTTATTTATTATTAGTTTTATTATTAGGTTTAGTTATTATTTTTATTATTAGTTAGTTATTATTATTTTTATCAATTTATTTTATTACTATTAGTTAGTTCAGTTATTAGTTATTAGTTAGTTTTATTTAGTTAATTTTATTAGTTTAGTTTATTAAGTTTACTATAAGTTTTATTATTTTTTATTTAGTTATTTATTATTAGTTAGTTAGTTATTTAGTTTTATTAGTTATTACTATTTAGTTATTAGTTTAGTTAATTAGTTTTTTATTAGTTAGTTTTAGTTTTTTAGTTTTTTAGTTATCAGTTATTATTACTAGTTTGTTAGTTATTATTAGTTATTAGTTATTAGTTAGTTAGTTATTATTAGTTAATAGCTATTAGTTAGTCAGTTTAGTTTATTTAGTTTTATTAGTTATTATTAGTTTTCTTTAGTTTTTATTATTATTATTTTTATATTAGTTAGTTATTTATTATTTAGTTAGTTATTAATTATTAGTTTATTTTTAGTTTTATTATTATTAGTTATTAGTTTAGTTATTATTTATTAGTTTTAATTATTATTATTAGTTTTATTATTAATTTTTTTTAGTTATTATTATCAGATTTAGTTTATTAGTTTAATAGTTTTTTAAGTTTTATTATTAGTTAGTTTAGCTAGTTTTAGTAGTTATTAGTTTAATTATTTAGTTTATTTTTATTTGTTATTATTAGATAATTTATTAGTCAGTTAGTTTAGTATATTTTTATTATTATTAGTTCTTATTAGTTATTAGTTTATTATTTTATTAGTTTTATTAGTATTTAGTTTTTATTTAGTTGTTGGTTTTTTAGTTTATTATTAATTTATATTATTAGGTATTAGTTATTAGTTATTATTAGTTTTAATATTTTTATTAGGTTATTAGTTATTACTTAGCTATTAGTTTTATTATTATTTGTAAGTTTAGTTATTAGTTTTTAGGTTATTAGTTTAGTTGATTAGTTATTAGTTTAGTTATTTTTAGTTTATTAGTATTTAGTTTATTTATTAGTTATTTATTACATAGTTTTTTTTAGTTATATAAGATATTATTATTATTATTATTATTATTATTATTATTATTATTATTAGTTTAGTAATTATTTAGTTATTAGTTTATTAGTTTTTAGTTTATTTAGTTTTTATTAGTTTATTAGTTTGTTAGTTTAGTTTTATTAGTTAGTTAGTTTATTATTATTTAGTTTTAATTTTATTATTTTTTTAGTTTTTATTAGGTTTAGTTTAGTTATTTAGTTATAATTAGTTAGTTATTAATATTATTAGGTTATTAGTTTATATTTTTATTAGTTATTAGTTATTATTTATTATTAGTTTTATTGTTAGTTATTTAGTTATTATTTTTAGTTATTATTATTAGTTTATTAGTTTTTATTTAGTTTTAGTTATTTAGGTTTTTATTAGTTAGTTATTTTGTTTTTAGTAATTTGCTATTTTTAGTTTAGTTATTTAGGTTATTAGTTTAGTTAGTTATTAGTTATTAGTTATATTCATTATTAGTTATTAGTTTAGGTTATTAGTTTATTAGTTTAGTTATTTGTTTAGCTATTATTAGTTATTTAGTTATTTGTTATTAGTTATTAATTATTAGTTTATTATTATTAGTTTAGTTTAGTTTTATTAGTTTATTATTATTACATGTTATTAGTTAGTTAATTAGTTATTAGTTTAGTTTATTATTATTAATAAGTTAGTTATTATTAGTTAGTTTATTATTAGTTATTAGTTTATTACATAGTTATTAGTTATTAGTTAGTTTTTTTATTATTATTAGTTTTAGTTATTAGTTAATATTAGTAAGTTAGTTTATTAGTTATTAGTTATTTATATTATTAGTTATTTATTATTTAGTTTATTATTATATTTAGTTTATTATTAGTTTTTTAGTTTTTATTTTATTAATTTTATTATTATTTTATTTATTTATTTATTATTAGTTATTTTATTATTATTTTTGGTTATTTAGTTTTGGTTATTTATTGGTTATTTATTATTAGTTAGTTATTTTATCAGTTAGTTTTATTAGTTAGTTTTTTAGTTTATTATTATTTAGTTAGTTATTTGTTTATTAGTTTAGTTATTTATTTATTTAGTTTATTTATTAGTTTATTACTTTTAGTTATTAGTTACTAGTTTAGTTTTATTAGTTTATTATTATTATTATTATTATTATTATTTAATAGGTTAGTTTTTATTAGTTATAAGTTATTATTTAAGTTATTATTATTAGTTTTGTTATTTAGTTATTATTTTTGTTTTAGTTATTAGTTTAATAGGTTTTATTAGTTTAGTTATTAGTTATTAGTTAGTTATTTTAGTTAATTTTTATTTTACTTATTTATTTAGTTATTAGTTATTATTAGTTAGTTAGTTATTATTATAAGTTTATTAGTTTATTATTAGTTATTAGGTATTAATTTAGGTAGTTTTTTAGTTATTATTATTTATTAGTTTTTGTTATTAGTTATTAGTTTAGTTATTTAGTTAGTTTTATTAGTTTAGTTATTTAGTTTGTTAGTTATTTAGTTAGTTTCATTATTAGGTTTATTTTTTAGTTACTAGTTTTTTATTAGTTATTAGCTTTATTAGTTTAGTTATTTAGTTTAGTTTTTTATAACTAGTTTAGTTAGTTATTTAGTTTAGTTATTAGTTTAGTTAGTTTATTAGTTAGTTTACTTATTTATTTTAGTTATTAATTTTTTATTTATTTGTTAGTTTTTATTAGTTTTATTGTTTATGTATTTATTTGTTAGTTTATTATTATTAGGTTTATTAGTTATTAGTTACTTAGTTATTATTAGTCAATTTTTTATTTATCATTAGTTTATTAGTTTAGTTATTAGTTATTAGTTATTAGTTTTTATTAGTTAGTTATTAATTTAATTATTATTTAGGTTTAGTTAGTTTTAGTTTTTAGTTTTTATTAGTTATTAGTTAGTTTTAGTTATTATTATTATTATTATTTTATTTAGTTTTACATTTTATTATTAGTTAGTTAGTTAATTATTTTATTTAGTTTTATTAGTTATTAATTTCTAATTATTATAGTTATTTTTTTAGTTTAGTTTATTAGTTAGTTATTTGTTATTAGTTTAGTTATTATTAGCTAGTTAGTTTTAGTTTAGTTAATTATTTATTAATAGTTTTAGTTTTTTATTATTAGTTAGTTAGTTTAGTTATTAGTTTATTAGTTATTAGTTATTATTAGTTAGTTATTTAGTTTAGTTATTATTAGTTAGTTATTATTAGTTATTAGTTAGTTAGTTTTTAGTTTATTAGTTTAGTTTATTAGTTATTTAGTTTATTAGCTTTGTTTTTTTAGTTTAGTTATAATTATTTGGTTTTTATTATTAGGTTTTTAGTGTTTAGTTAGTTTTAGTTATTAGTTTATTAGTTAGTTTTTAGTTTAATTAGTTTATTTAGTTAGTTTTATTGTATTAATTATTATTATTATATTAGTTTATTATTAATTACTTATTTATTAGTTTTGATTACTTTATTATTATTATTATTAGTTATTAGTTTATTAAGTTTATTAGTTTAGTTTATTAGTTACTTATTAGTTAGTTTTAGTTTATTAGTTTTATTAGTTTTATTAGTTTATTAATTATTAATTTTATTTGTTTTTTATTAGTTAGTTATTTATTAGTTAGTATATTTGTTTATTTACTTATTAGTTTATTAGGTTTTTAGTTAGTTTAGTTATTTAGTTTTATTAGGTTTATTATAAGTTATATTAATTTTTTATTTAGTTTTTTATTAGTTTTTTATTTAGTTATTATTATTAATTATTATTAGTTATTAGTTAAGCTTTTAGTTTATTAGTTAGTTAGTTATTAGTTATTATTAATTTGTTTGTTAGTTTAGTTATTAGTTTATTAGTTTTATTAGTTATTTATTAGTTTAGTTTTTACTAATTATTAGTTAGCTATTACTAATAGTTTTAGTTATCATTAGGTAGTTTTTAGTTAGTTTATTATTATTTATTAGTTATTAGTTTTAGTTAGGTTAGTTATTTCTTAGTTATTTAGTTTAGTTATAATTATTATTAATTTTAGTTTATTAGTTTATTAGTTTATTAGTTTCTTTATTTTTTAGGTTTTATTATTAGTTAGTTTAGTTAGTTTTATTAGTTATTAGTTCAGTTATTTAGTTATTAGTTATTAGCTTACTTATTTAGTTTTTTATTATTAGTTATTATTAGTTAGTTTATAGGTTTATTAGTTTAGTTTATTATTATTATTATTACTACTACTATTATTATTATTATTATTAGTTTAGTTAGTTTAATTAGTTTTCATTTTTATATATTTTTTAGTTTTTTAGTTTATTATTAGGTTTTCTTAGTTATTATTAGTTAGTTTAGTTATTAGTTTTTAGGTTATTAGCATAGTTTATTAATTAATAATTTAGTTATTATTAGTTTATTTATTAGTTATTTATTAGTTAGTTATTTTAAGTTTTATTAGTTATTATTATTATTATTATTATTATTATTATTATTATTATTATTATTATTATTATTATTATTATTATTATTATTATTATTATTATTATTATTATTATTAGTATTATGATTATTATTAGTTTAGTTATTAGTTTTAGTTTATTGATTATTTAGTTATTGCTTAACTAATTTTTAGTTTATTAGTTTAGGTTATTATTATTTATTAGTTTTATTTGTTTATTATTAGTTATTATTTAGTTATTATTACTTTTAATTATTAAATCTAGTTATTATTTTTAATTATTAGTTTATTAGTTTATTATTATTAGTTGTTAGTTTAGTGAAAGTTTATCACTTATTAGTTTAGTTATTAGTTTTTTAGGTTTATTATTAGTTTTTATTAGTTATTTAGTTAGGTTTTTAGCTAGTTATTTATTTTTAGTTATTAGTTTTATTAGTTATTAGTTTATTTAGTTTATTATTATAAGTTATGAGTTAGTTATTTATTATAAGTTTAGTTTTATTAGTTATTTATTTATTAGGTTTAGTTATTTATTATTAGTTAATTATTATTAGTTATTAGTTATTATTATTAGTTTTTGTTTTATTAGACATTAATTTAGTTAATAGTTATTAGTTAGTTATTAGTTTTATTTGTTAGTTATTTATTGTTATTTTTTAGTTATTAGTTATTAGTTAGTTATTAGTTATTATTAGTTTATTAGTTTATTTTAGTTAGTTTTGTTTTATTAGTTAGTTATTATTATCATTAGTTTTAGTTAGTTTTTATTAGTTATTTAGTTTAGTTATTAGTTATTTTTTATTTTTTTATTTTTATGGTTATTTATTAGTTTAGTCATTAGTTTTTGTTTTTTTATTATTAGTTATTAGGTTTTTTATTAGTTGATTAGTTTTATTAGTTATTATTAGTTAGTTAGTTTTAGTTAGGTTATTTATTTATAAGTTATTATTAATTATTAGTTAGTTATTGGTTGCTAGTTTTAGTTATTTATTATTTAGTTTTATTAGTTTCTTATTAGTTTTTATTTATTTTATCTAGTTTTATTATTTGTTATTATTAAGTTTATTTGTTAGTTAGTTTTTAGTTTAATTATTAGGCTTAGTTTTTTTTATTAGTTTATTAGGTTTTATTATTTGGTTGTTTTGTTTTATTAGTTATTTAGTTTAGTTATTTATTATTAGCTTTATTATTAGGTTTAGTTATTATTTATATTATTAGTTAGTTATTATTATTTTTATCAGTTTATTTTATTACTATTAGTTAGTTTAGTTATTAGTTATTAGTTAGTTTTATTTAGTTAATTTTATTAGTTTTGTTTATTAAGTTTACTATAAGTTTTATTGTTTTTTATTTAGTTATTTATTATTAGTTAGTTATTTAGTTTTATTAGTTATTACTATTTAGTTATTAGTTTAGTTAATTAGTTTTTTATTAGTTAGTTTTAGTTTTTTAGTTTTTTAGTTATCAGTTATTATTACTAGTTTGTTAGTTATTATTAGTTATTAGTTATTAGCTAGTTAGTTATTATTAGTTAATAGCTATTAGTTAGTCAGTTTAGTTTATTTAGTTTTATTAGTTATTATTAGTTTTCTTTAGTTTTTATTATTATTATTTTTATATTAGTTAGTTATTTATTATTTAGTTAGTTATTAATTATTAGTTTACTTTTAGTTTTATTATTATTAGTTATTAGTTTAGTAATTATTTATTAGTTTTAATTATTATTATTAGTTTTATTATTAATTTTTTTTAGTTATTATTATCAGATTTAGTTTATTAGTTTAATAGTTTTTTAAGTTTTATTATTAGTTAGTTTAGCTAGTTTTAGTAGTTATTAGTTTAATTATTTAGTTTATTATTATTTGTTATTATTAGATAATTTATTAGTCAGTTAGTTTAGTATATTTTTATTATTATTAGTTCTTATTAGTTATTAGTTTATTAGTTTAGTTAGTTTTATTAGTATTTAGTTTTTATTTAGTTGTTAGTTTTTTAGTTTATTATTAATTTATATTATTAGGCTTTATTAGTTATTAGTTATTATTAGTTTTAATATTTTTATTAGGTTATTAGTTATTAGTTTTATTATTATTTGTAAGTTTAGTTATTAGTTTTTAGGTTATTAGTTTAGTTGATTAGTTATTAGTTTAGTTATTTTTAGTTTATTAGTATTTAGTTTATTTTAGTTATTTATTACATAGTTTGTTTTAGTTATATAAGATATTATTATTATTATTATTATTATTATTAGTTTAGTAATTATTTAGTTATTAGTTTATTAGTTTTTAGTTTATTTAGTTTTATTAGTTTATTAGTTTGTTAGTTTAGTTTTATTAGTTAGTTAGTTTATTATTATTTAGTTTTAATTTTATTATTTTTTAGTTTTTATTAGGTTTAGTTTAGTTATTTAGTTATAATTAGTTAGTTATTAATATTATTAAGTTATTAGTTTATATTTTTATTAGTTATTAGTTATTATTTATTATTAGTTTTTTGTTTGTTATTTAGTTATTATTATTAGTTTATTAGTTTTTATTTAGTTTTAGTTATTTAGGTTTTTATTAGTTAGTTATTTTGTTTTTAGCAATTAGCTATTATTAGTTTAGTTATTTAGGTTATTAGTTTAGTTAGTTATTAGTTATTAGTTATATTCATTATTAGTTATTAGTTTAGGTTATTAGTTTATTAGTTTAGTTATTTGTTTAGCTATTATTAGTTATTTAGTTATTTGTTATTAGTTATTAATTATTAGTTTATTATTATTAGTTTAGTTTAGTTTTATTAGTTTATTATTACTTATTATTAGTTAGTTAATTAGTTATTAATTTAGTTTATTATTATTAATAAGTTAGTTATTATTAGTTGGTTTATTATTAGTTATTAGTTTACATAGTTAGTTATTAGTTAGTTTTATTATTATTAGTTTTAGTTATTAGTTATTATTAGTAAGTTAGTTTATTAGTTATTAGTTTTATTAGTTTAGTTAGTTAGTTATTATTAGTTAGTTTATTATTATTATTAATTTAGTTTATTTATTATAAATTTTTTAGTTAGTTTTTTATTAATTTTTAGTTATTATTAGTTGTTTATTTATTTTTTATTAGTTTTATTAGTTAGTTATTAGTTATTTTATTTTTTATTACTAGTTATTGGTTTAGTTAGTTATTATTAGTTATTTATTAGTTATTAGTTAGTTATTTTATCATTTAGTTTTATTAGTTAGTTTTTTAATTTATTATTATTTAGTTAGTTATTTTTTATTAGTTTAGTTATTTATTTATTTAGTTTATTTATTAGTTTATTACTTTTAGTTATTAGTTACTAGTTTAGTTTTATTAGTTTAGTTATTAGTTATTTAATTTATTATTAGTTAGTTTTTTAGTTTTTATTAGTTATTAGCTAATATCAGTTATTATTAGTTATTAGTTTTTAATTATTAGTTATTATTAGTTAGTTAGTTTTAGTTATTAGTTTATTAGTTATTATTTTATTAGTTATTAGTTAATTAGTTATTATTAGTTTTAGTTATTTAATTTATTAGTTTAGTTATTAATTTAGTTAATAGTTTATTAGTTTATTAGTTTAGTTATTATTAGTTATTATTAGTTTATTAGTTTTATTAATTATTAGTTATTAGTAGTTATTATTATTAGTTAGTTATTTACTTTATTTTATTATTATTTTAATTATTAGTTTTATTAGTTTTTTATTAGTTAGTTATTATTATTAGTTTATTAGTTAGTTAGTTATTAGTTATTAGTTATTAGTTATTATTAGGTATTAGTTTATTAGTTTTATTAGTTATTAGTTATTTTAGTAATTATTAGTTATTATTAGTTATTTATTTTAGTTAGTTTTTATTAGTTAGTTATTATAGTTTTTATTATTAGCTATTATTTGTTTTAGGTTAGTTATTTAGTTAGTTAATTATTATAATTATTATTTGTTAGTTATTAATTATTAGTTAATTAGTTTTATTTAGTTTTTATTAGTTATTTGTTTAGTTATTATTAGTTTGTTTTTAGTTTAGTTATTATTAGGCTTATTAGGTATTATTTAGTTATTTATTATTATTTTTAGTTATTATTAGTTATTAATTAGTTATTTGTTATTTGTTAGTTTTATTATTATTAGTTATTAGTTTTATTAGTTTTATTCTTATTAGTTTTAGTTAGTTATTATTAGTTTTAGTTAGTTATTATTTATTACTTATTAGTTATTAGTTATTAGTTATTAGTTTAGTTATTATTAGTTTTTTTTAGTTTTATTAGTTTTATTAGTTTTATTAATTTATTTTGAGGTTTTAGTTTATTAGTTATTAGTTCGTTATTACTTATTTTAGAGCTTATTATTTAGCTATTTTTAGTTATTATTATTATTATTTAGTTATTAGATTATTATTATTCATTTTAGTTTTAATTATTAGTTAGTTAGTTTTAGTTATTAGTTAATTTATTATTTAGTTATTAGTTATTTATTATTTGTTAATCATTAGTTAGTTTTATTAGTTTATTATTTATTAGTTTTATTTTTTTAGTTTTTTTAGTTATTATTAGTTTATTAGTTAGTTAGTTTTTATTAGTTTTATTAGTTATTTTTATTAGTTTTTAGTTTATTAGTTATTATTTGTTAGGTTATTAGTTTTTTATTAGTTTTTATTGTTAGTTAGTTATTACTATTAGTAAGGTTATTTTATTAATTATTAGTTTTATGTTTTTATTATTAATTAGTTATTTAGCTATTTATTAGTTTTATTATTTAGTTTATTATTTTAGTTTATTAATTTAGTTATTAGTTTTAGTTTATTAGTTTAGTTTATTAGTTTTTAGTTATTAGTTTTAATTATTAGGTTTTAGTTATTAGTTTTATTAGTTTTATTATATTATTATTAGTTATTTAGTTTTATTTTATTAGTTTGGTTATTTATTTTTATTATTATTTATTAGTTAGTTTTATTTTATTTAGTTTAGTTATTAGTTTTCTTAGTTTATTATTAATATTATTATTTATTATTAGTTTAGTTTTTATTATTTTTTAGTTATTAATTTAGTTATTAGTTTAGCTATTATTATTAGTTTAGTTATTTAGTTATTATTTTAGTTTTAGTTAGTTTTAGTGTTTCATTTTTTAGGTTTTATTAGTTTAGTTATTAGTTATTAGTTAGTTAGTATAGGTATTTTTCATTTTAATTATTAGTTTAATATTAATTATTATTAGTTAGTTAGTTATTATTAAATTTAGTTTATTAGTTATTAGTTTAGTTATTAGTTAGTTTATTAGTTAGTTATTATTTAAATATTATTAGTTTTATTTAGTTATTTGTTATTAGTTTTATAAGCTATTTATTAGTTAGTTATTAGTTATTATTATTAGTTTATTAGGTTATTATTAGTTTTTATTTAGTTATAATTATTTATTAGTTTAATTTTAGTTATTAGTTATTAGTTATTAGTTTAGTTAGTTTTTTAGTTATTATTATTTATTAATTTTTGTTATTAGTTATTAGTTTAGTTATTTAGCTAGTTTTATTAGTTTAGTTATTTAAATTATTAGTTATTTAATTAGCTTTATAATTAGGTTTATTTTTTAGTTATTAGTTTTTTATTAGTTATTTATTTTATTAGTTTAGTTAGTTATTTTATTAATTATTAGTTTAATTAATTTACTAGTTAGCATAGTTATTAGTTTTAGTTAATAGTTATTATTTATTAGTTAGCTTTTATTAGTTTTATTATTTATTTATTTATTAGTTTATTATCATTAGGTTTATTAGTTATTAGTTAGTTAGTTATTCTAAGTTAGTTATTAGTTTATTATTTCAGTTATTAGTTATTAGTTTTTATTAGTTTATTATTAGTTAGTTATTAGTTTAGTTATTATTTAGGTTTAGTTAGTTTTAGTTATTAGTTAGTTTTTAGTTTTTATTAGTTATTAGTTAGTTTTGTTAGTTATTATTAGTTATTAGCTTATTTACTTTTATTTTTTATTATTAATTAGTTAGTTAGTTATTTTATTTAGTTTTATTAGTTATTACTTTTTAGTTATTATTATTTTTAGTTTAGTTTATTAGTTAGTTATTAATTATTAGTTTAGTTATTATTAGTTAGTTAGTTTTAGTTTAGTTAGTTATTTATTTTTAGTTTTAGTTTTTTTTAGTATTAGTTAGTTAGTTTAGTTATTGGTTATTATTAGTTAGTTATTTAGTTTAGTTATTATTAGTTATTTATTATTAGTTATTCATTTGTTAGTTTTTAGTTTATTTATTTAGATTATTATTTATTTAGTTTATTAGTTTAGTTTATTTTTTTAGTTAAGTTTAGTTTTTAATTTTTTATTATTAGGATTTTTTTACTTAGTTTTAGTTATTAGTTTATTAGTTAGTTTTTAGTTTAGTTAGTTTATTTAGTTATTTTTATTCTGTTAGTTAGTTATTTAGTTTAATTATTAGTTTAGTTTATTTATTAATTAGTTTGGTTATTAGTTTTAATTATTAGTTATTATTTATTAGTTAATTTTTATTAGTTCTATAATTTATTTATTTATTAATTTATTATTATTAGGTTTATTAATTATTAGTTAGTTAGTTATTATTAGTTAGCTATTAGTTTATTATTACTTTATTAGTTTAGTTATTAGTTTTTATTAGTTTGTTATTAGTTTAGTTATTATTTAGGTTTAGTTAGTTTTAGTTATTATTTAGTTTTTACATTTTATTAGTTATTAGTTAGTTTTATTAGTTATTATTATTATTAATTATGAGTTTATTTACTTTTATTATTTATTATTGGTTAGTTAGCTAGTTATTTATTTATTTTTATTAGTTTTTAGTTTTTTGTTATTATTATTAGTTTTTTAGTTTAGTTTATTAGTTAATTATTAGTTATTAGTTTTGTTATTATTAGTTAGTTAGTTAAGTTATTAGTTATTATTAGTTAGTTATTTAATTTAATTATTATTAGTTATTTATTATTAGTTATTAGTTTGTTAGTTTTTAGTTTATCAATTTAGTTTATTAGTTTAGTTTAGTTTTTTTATTTTTAGTTAGTTTTAGTTATTAGTTTATTAGTTAGTTTTTAGTTTAGTTAGTTTATTTAGTTAATTATTTAGTTTGGTTGTTAGTTTAGTTAGTTTATTAGTTAGTTTGGTTATTAGTTTTAGTTATTAGTTATTATTTATTAGTAAGTTTTATTAGTTTTATTATGTATTTATTTATTTATTAGTTTATAATTATTAGGTTTATTAGTTATTAGTTAGTTAGTTATTATTAGTTAGTTATTAGTTTATTATTAGTTTATTAGTTTAGTTATTATATATCTATTATTAGTTTTTATTTGTTAGTTATTAGTTAACTTATTATTTAGGTTTAGTTGGTTTTAGTTATTAGTTAGTTTTTAGTTTTTATTAGTTATTAGTTAGTTTTATTATTTATTATTATAAGTTATTAGTTTATTTAGTTTAATTATTTATTATTTTTTAGCTATTATTATTAGTTTTTTAGTTTAGTTTATTAGTTAGTTATTAGTTATTAGCTTAGTTATTATTAGTTAGTTAGTTTTAATTTAGTTAGTTATTTATTATTAGTTTTTAGTTTTTTTATTATTAGTTAGTTAGTCTAGTTATTAATTTATTAGTTATTAGTTATTATTAATTATGTGTTTAGTTTAGTTATTATTAGGTAGTTATTGTTAGTTATTAGTTAGTTAGTTTTTAGTTTATTGGTTTAGTTTACTAGAAATTTACCTTATTAGTTTTGTTTAGTTATAAGTTATTTAGTTTTTATTATTAGGTTTTTAATTTTTAGTTAGTTTTAGTTATTAGTTTATTTAAGTAGTTTTATTTTATTAGTTATTATTATTATTAGTTTATTATTAGTTTATTAATTTATTATTATTATTATTAATAAATTATTATGTTTATTAGTTAGTTATTAATTAGTTTTAGTTTATTAGTTTTATTAGTTATTTAGCTATTAGTTTTATTAGTTTATTCATTTATTAGTATTATTATTTTTATTAGTTAGTTATTTATTAGTTAGTTATTAGTTAGTTTATTAGCTTATTTAGATATTAGTTTATTAGGTTTTTAGTTAGTTTAGTTATTTAATTTTATTAGGTTTATTATTAGTTATTTTTATTTTTTATTTAGTTTTTTTATTAGTTTTATTATTTAGTTATTACTATTAGTTATTAGTTATTATTAGTTATTAGTTTAGCTTTTAGTTTATTAGTTAGTTAGTTATTAGTTATTATTTATTTTATTATTAGTTTAGTTATTAGTTTTATTAGTTATTTATTAGTTTAGTTTTTATTAGTTATTAGCTAGTTATTATTATTAGTTTTTTGTTAGTTTATTATTATTTATTATTTATTAGTTTTAATTATTATTATTAGTTTTATTATTTATTTAGTTTAGTTATTATTATTAGATTTAGTTTATTAGTTTATTAGTTTTTCTAAGTTTTGTTATTAGTTAGTTTAGCTAGTTTTAGTAGTTATTAGTTTAATTATTTAGTTTATTATTATTAGTTATTATTAGTTAATTTATTAGTTAGTTAGTTTAGTTTATTTTTATTATTATTAGTTCTTATTAGTTATTAGATTATTAGTTTAGTTAGTTTTTTTAGTATTTAGTTTTTATTTAGTTAGTTCTTTAGTTTATTATTAATTTATATTATTAGGTTTTATTAATTATTAGTTATTATTAGTTTTAATATTTTTATTAGGTTATTAGTTATTACTTAGCTATTAGTTTAGTTATTATTAGTTAGTTTAGCTATTAGTTTTTAGGTTATTAGTTTAGTTGATTAGTTATTAGTTTAGTTATTATTAGTTTATTAGTTATTTAGTTTATTTATTAGTTATTAATTACATTGTTTGTTTTAGTTATATAAGATATTATTATTATTATTATTATTATTATTATTATTATTATTATTATTATTATTATTATTATTATTATTATTTAGTTTAGTTATTATTTAGTTATTAGTTTATTGGTTTTAAGTTTATTTAGTTTTTATTAGTTTATTAGTTTGTTAGTTTAGTTTTATCAGTTAGTTAGTTTATTATTATTTAGTTTTAATTTTATTATTTTTTAGTTTTTATTAGGTTTAGTTATTTAGTTATAATTAGTTGGTTATTATTATTTTTTTATTGGTTTATAGTTTTATTGGTTATTAGTTATTATTTATTATTAGTTTTATTATTAGTTATTAGTTATTTTTATTATTTTATTAATTTTTATTTAGTTTTAGTTATTTAGGTTTTTTACTAGTTAGTTATCTTATTTTTAGATATTAGTTATTATTAGTTTAGTTATTTAGGTTATTAGTTTAGTTAGTTATTAGTTATTAGTTATATTCGTTATTAGTTATTAATTTAGGTTATTAGTTTATTAGTTTAGTTATTAGTTTAGCTATTATTAGTTCTTTAGTTATTTGTTATTAGTTATTAATTATTAGTTTATTATTATTAGTTTAGTTTAGTTTTATTAGTTTATTATTATTACTTATTATTAGTTAGTTAGTTAGTTATTAGTTATAGTTATTAGTTTAGGTTTAGTTAGTTATTATTAGTTAGTTTATTATTAGTTATTAGTTTATTACATAGTTATTAGTTATTAGTAAGTTTTATTATTATTATTAGTTTTAGTTATTAGTTATTATTAATAAGTTAGTTTATTAGTTATTAGTTTTATTAGTTTAGTTTGTTAGTTATTATTATTAGTTACTAGTTTAGTTTTTTATTAGTTAGTTTATTATTATTATTAATTTAGTTTATTTATTATAAATTTTTTAGTTAGTTTTTATTAATTTTTAGTTATTATTAGTTATTTATTTATTTTTTATTAGTTTTATTAGTTAGTTATTAGTTATTAGTCTATTTTTTATTACTAGTTATTAGTTTAGTTAGTTATTATTAGTTATTTATTAGTTATTAGTTAGTTATTTAGTCAGTTAGTTTTATTAGTTAGTTTTTTATTTTATTATTAGTTATTAGTTATTATTTTAGTTAGTTATTTGTTTATTAGTTTAGTTATTTATTTTTTAGTTTATTTATTAGTTTATTAGTTTTAGTTATTAGTTACTAGTTTAGTTTTATTAGTTTAGTTATTTAGTTATTTAGTTTTATTAGTTTTTTAGTTTTTATTAGTTATTAGTTAATATTAGTTATTATTAGTTAGTATTTTTTTATTATTAGTTATTATTAGTTAGTTAGTTTTAGTTATTAGTTTTAGTTATTTAATTTATTATTTTAGTTATTAATTTAGTTAATAGTTTATTAGTTTATCAGTTTATTAGTTTATTAGTTTAGTTATTATTAGTTATTAGCTTTACTAGTTAGTTATTTTATTATTATTGTTAGTTATTATTAGTTTATTAGTTTTTTGTTAGTTTTATTAATTATTTGTTATTAGTTAGTTATTTACTTTAGTTTATTAGTTATTTTAATTATTAGTTTTATTATTAGTTATTATTATTATTAGTTTATTAGTTAGTTAGTTATTAGTTATTGGTTATTAGTTATTATTAAGTATTAGTTTATTAGTTTATTAGTTTTATTAGTTATTAGTTATTTTAGTTATTATTAGTTATTATTAGTTATTATTAGTTTTTATTTTAGTTAGTTATTATAGTTTTTATTATTAGCTATTATTAGTTTTAGGTTAGTTATTTAGTTAGTTAATTATTATTATTATTAGTTATTAGTTATTAGTTATTAGTTAATTAGTTAATTAGTTTTATAGTTTTTTATTTAGTTCTTATTAGTTATTTGTTTAGTTATTATTTGTTTGTTTTTAGTTTAGTTATTATTAGGTTTATTAGGTATTAGTTAGTTACTATTATTAGTTAGTTAGTTAGTTATTATTTTTAGTTATTATTACTTATTAATTAGTTATTTGTTATTTGTTTGTTTTATGATTATTAGTTATTAGTTTTATTCTTATTAGTTTTAGTTAGTTATTATTTATTATTTATTAGTTATTAGTTTAGTTATTATTAGTTTTTTTAGTTTTATTAGTTTTATTAGTTTATTTTGAGGTTTTAGTTTATTAGTTATTAGTTAGTTATTATATATGTTTTTGCTTATTATTTAGCTAGTTTTAGTTATTATTATTATTATTTAGTTATTAGATTATTATTATCTATTTTATTTTTAATTATTAGTTCATTAGTTTTAGTTATTAGTTATTATTAGTTTTTTTTATTTATTAGTTATTAGTTAGTTATTAAGTTTATTATTAGTTATTAGTTATTAGTTTTATTAGGTTTTTAGTTTACTTATTATTATTTAGTTAGTTTAATTATTAGTTTAGTTATTAATTAGTTATTAGTTATTAGTTTAGTTATTGGGTTTTATTAGTTTTAGTTATTAGTTTAGTTAGTTTAGTTTTTATTATTTAGTTAGTTTTTGTTAGTTAGTTATTAGTTAGTTTTTTATTATTATTAGTTATTATTAGTTAGTTGTTAGTTTATAGGTTATTAGTTAGTTAGTTATTAGTTTATTTAGTTTATTAGTTATTAGTTATTAGATATTTAGTTATTATTATTACTTATTAGTTTAGTTTTATTAGTTTTAATTAGTTATTAGTTTTATTTGTTAGTTTTAATTAGTTATTAAAATTAGTTATTAGTTAGTTAGTTATCAGTTTTATTAGGTTATAGTATTAGTTATTAGTTATTATTAGTTAGCAGTTTTATTAGTTTAGTTTTAGTAAGTTTTTAGTTAGTTGTAGATTTAGTTTTAGCTATTAGTTATTAGTTATTAGTTTTTATTAGTTAGTTTTAGTTATTAGGTTTTTTGGTTTTTATTAATTTTATTTATTAGTTATTAGTTAGTTATTTATTAGTTTAGTTTTATTAGTTATTAGTTTATTTATTATTAGTTATTTAGTTATTAGTTATTAGTTTATTTAGTTATTATTATGTTTATTACATATTAGTTTTAGTTTATTTATAAGTTAGTTAGTTTAATTTATTATTAGGTATTAGTTAGGTTAGTTTTAGTTTAGTTATTAGTTAGTTTATTAGTTTTATTAGTTATTAGGTTTAATTTTTAGTTTAGTTATTTATTTATTTAGTTTATTTATTAGTTTATTACTTTTAGTTATTAGTTACTAGTTTAGTTTTATTAGTTTAGTTATTAGCTATTTAATTTATTATTTGGTTAGTTTTTAGTTTTATTAGTTTTATTTATTAGTTATTGGTTCTTAATTATTAGTTATATTTTAGTTATTAATTTATTAGTTTATTTTTTTATTAGTTTATTGGTTTTAGTTAATTTATTAGTTGGTTAATTTAGTTTATTAGTTTAGTTATTATTAGTTATTAGCTTTACTAGTTAGTTATTATTATTATTATTAGTTTATTAGTTTTATTAATTATTAATTATTAGTAGTTATTATTATTAGTTAGTTATTTACTTTATTTTATTAGTTATTTTAATTATTAGTTTTATTAGTTTTATTATTAGTTAGTTATTATTATTAGTTTGTTAGTTAGTTAGTTATTTGTTATTAGTTATTATTAGGTATTAGTTTATTAGTTTATTAGTTTTATTAGTTATTAGTTATTTTAGTAATTATTAGTTATTATTAGTTATTTATTTTAGTTAGTTTTTATTAGTTAGTTATTATAGTTTTTATTATTAGCTATTATTAGTTTTAGGTTAGTTATTTAGTTAGTTAATTATTATAATTATTATTTATTAGTTATTAGTTATTAGTTAATTAGTTTTATAGTTATTTATTTAGTTTTTATTAGTTGTTTGTTTAGTTATTATTAGTTTGTTTTTAGTTTAGTTATTATTAAGCTTATTAGGTATTATTTAGTTATTTATTATTATTTTTAGTTATTTGTTATTTGTTAGTTTTATTATTATTAGTTATTAGTTTTATTAGTTTTATTCTTATTAGTTTTAGTTAGTTATTATTTATTACTTATTAGTTATTAGTTATTAGTTATTAGTTTAGTTATTATTAGTTTTTTTTAGTTTTATTAGTTTTATTAGTTTTATTAGTTTATTTTGAGGTTTTAGTTTATTAGTTGTTAGTTAGTTATTACTTATTTTTGAGCTTATTATTTAGCTATTTTTAGTTATTATTATTATTATTATTTAGTTATTAGATTATTATTGTTTATTTTAGTTTTAATTATTAGTTAGTTAGTTTTAGTTATTAGTTAATTTATTATTTAGTTATTAGTTATTGATTATTTGTTAATCATTAGTTAGTTTTATTAGTTTATTATTTATTAGTTTTATTTTTTAGTTTTTTAGATATTATTAGTTTATTAGTTAGTTAGTTTTTATTAGTTTTATTAGTTATTTTTATTAGTTTTTAGTTTATTATTATTAGTTATTAGTAGTTTTTAGTTTATTAGTTATTATTAGTTAGGTTATTAGTTTTTTATTAGTTTTTATTGTTAGTTAGTTATTACTATTAGTAAGGTTATTTTATTAATTATTAGTTTTATGTTTTTATTATTAATTAGTTATTTAGCTATTTATTAGTTTTATTATTTAGTTTATTATTTTAGTTTATTAATTTAGTTATTAGTTTAGTTTATTAGTTTTTTGTTACTAGTTTTAATTATTAAGTTTAGTTATTAATTTTATTAGTTTTATTATATTATTATTAGTTAGTTAGTTTTATTTTATTAGTTTGGTTATTTATTTTTATTATTATTTATTAGTTAGTTTTATTTTATTTAGTTTAGTTATTAGTTTTCTTAGTTTATTATTAATATTATTATTTATTATTAGTTTAGTTTTTATAAGTTTTTAGTTATTAATTTAGTTATTAGTTTAGCTATTATTATTAGTTTAGTTTTAGTTAGTTATTAGTTTTATTTGTTAGTTTTAATTAGTTATTAATATTAGTTATTAGTTAGTTAGTTATCAGTTTTATTAGGTTATAGTATTAGTTATTAGTTAATTTAGTTTATTAGTTCATTTTATTAGTTATTATTAGTTAATAGTTTTATTAGTTTAGTTTTAGTAAGTTTTTAGTTAGTTGTAGATTTAGTTTTAGCTATTAGTTATTAGTTATTAGTTTTTATTAGTTAGTTTATTAGTTAGTTAGTTTTAGTTATTAGGTTTTTTGTTTTTATTAATTTTAGTTATTAGTTATTAGTTAGTTATTTATTAGTTTAGTTTTATTAGTTATTAGTTTATTTATTATTAGTTATTTAGTTATTAGTTATTAGTTTATTTAGTTATTATTATGTTTATTACATATTAGTTTTAGTTTATTTATAAGTTAGTTAGTTTAGTTTTAGTTTAGTTATTAGTTAGTTTATTAGTTTTATTAGTTATTAGGTTTAATTTTTATTATTTATTAGTTTTTTAGTTTAATTATTAGTTTATTAATTATTAGTTTGTTATTTAGTTTTTAGTTAGTTAGTTTTTATTACTTATTAGTTTATTAGTTATTAGTTGGTTTTTATTTTATTAGTTTATTAGTTTATTAGCTTAATAGTTTTTAGTTTATTTAGTTTTAGTTTATTATTTTATTAGTTTTAGTTAGTTAGTTTTATTAGTTATTATTAGTTATTTAGTTATTATTAGTTTTTATTATTAATAGTTAGTTATTTCTATTAATAGTTTATTAGTTTTGTTAGTTTTTTAATTTACTAGTTTAGTTAGTTATTATTATTAATTATTAATTATTAGTTTAGTTAGTTTATTTGTTAGTTTTTATTTTATTAGTTAGTTAGTTTTATTATTTGTTTAATTATTTAGTTTAGTTTTTTTAGTTTTATTTATGAGTTAGTTAGTTAGTTATTAGTTATTAATAATATAAGTTTTAGGTTTTTTTATTAGTTAGTTTTATTAGTTTTATTATTAGGTTTTGTTTTATTATTAGTTATTTAGTTATTATTAGTTATTAGTTAGGTTTAGTTATTAGATATTAGTTTATTTTATTACTTTTATTAGTTTTTATTTTAGTTAGTTTTATTAGTTTATTATTTAGTTATTAATGGTAGTTATTTAGTTAGTTCTTAGCATATTTTTTTATTTTTATTAGTTAGTTATTATTTGGTTAATTATTAGTTATTATTAGTTAGTTAGTTATTATTAGTTATTTATTTATTTAGTTTATTAGTTTTACTTATCAGTTAGTTAGTTATTTAGTTTATTAGTTATTATTTATTAGTTATTAGTTCATCAATTTTAGGTTAGCTTTTTTAGTTAGTTATTATTTAGTTTTTGGTTTTAATTAGTTATTAGTTTATTAGTTATTAGTTATTTTATTAGTTTTTATTAGTTAGTTTAGTTATTTTATTAGTTATTAGTTTAGTTAGTTTTAGTTTATTAGTTTTATTAGTTATTATTAGTTAGATTTAGTTTATTAGTTAGTTTTAGTTTATTATTATTATTAGATAGTTTAGTTTAATAGTTTATTTGTTAGTTTTTTTAGCTGCTAGTTAGTTTAGTTATTTAGTTTTAATTATTTATTTAGTTATTAGTTAATTATTTATTATTAGTTTTAATTAGTTATTAGTTATTAGTTATTGTTATTTGGTTTATTAGTTTATTAGTTTTGTTATTATTAGTTTTTAGTTAGTTTAGTTATTTAGTTTATTAGTTTATTAGTTTTATAAATTATTTATTTTTTAGTGTTTAGTTATTAGTTATTAGTTTATTTTAGTTTTATTATTATTTTTTATTAATTTTATTTAGTTAGTTTAGCTTATTAGTTATTTATTAGTTTATTATTATTAGTTTTAGTTATTAGTTTACTTTATTAGGTTTGTTATTAGTTAGTTAATAGTTTAGTTATTAGTTTTAGTTAGTTATTAGTTATTAGTTTTATTAGTTTATTAGTTAGTTATTATTAGTTTTATTAGTTATTATTTTAGTTATTTATTTAGTAATTATTATTATTATTTATTTATTTATTTATTATTATTAGTTAATTATTATTTATTATTAGTTTAGTTTTATTAGTTTATTTAGTTAGTTTATTCATTTTATTTTTTAATTATTAATTATTACATTTAGTTATTTGTTATTAGTTTAGTTTTAGTTTTTTTATTAGTTATTAGTTATTATTAGTTTATTAGGTTTTAGTTTATTAGTTTTAGTTAGTTTTATTATTTCTTATAGTTAGTTTAGTTACTTTATTTTAGTTAGTTTATTAGTTTCTTAGGTTTGTTATCATTAGTTTGTATTAGTTATTTAGTTATTTATTAGTTAGTTATTATTATTAGTTTATTATTACTTATTTTTTTATTAGTTTTTATTATCTTTATTACTATTTTATTATTATTTTTTTTTATTAGTTATTAGTTTAGTTATTAGTTTTAGTTATTATTTGTTAGTTATTAGTTTAGTTTAGTTTTATTATTTAATTATTAGTTAGTTATTTTTGTTTTATTAGTCAGGTATTATTATGTTATTATTATTTATTATTATTATATATTAGTTAGTTATTAGTTATTAGTTTATATATTATTTAGTTATTTAGTTTATTTTTAGTTTTATTATTAGTTAGTTTAATTTATTAATAGTTTTGCTATTTATTAGTTTATTAGTCAGTTTATTATTTTAGTTATTTAGTTTAGTTTTAGTTAGTTTTTTATTAGTTATTTAGTTATTGTTAATTAATAGTTAGTTATTATTAGTTATTTTAGTTAGTTATTAGTTAATTAGTTATTATTTATTTTATTAGGTTTTATTATTAGTTATTATTAGTTTAGTTTTTTAGTTTATTATTATTATTATTAGTTTATTATTAGGTAGTTTTTATTATTAGTTATTAGGTTTATTATTAGTTAGTTAGTTTTTAGGTTTTTATTAGTTTTATTATTATTTTAGTTATTAATAATTAGTTTATTAGTTTTTTTGTTTAGTTATTTAGTTATTAGTTATTATTAGTTTATTAGTTTATTAGTTTATTTTAGTAAGTTTAGTTTTATTAGTTAGTTATTATTAATAGTTTTAGTTTGTTTTATTATTTTGTTTTTATTAATTTATTATTAGTTATTAGTTATGAGTTTAATTATTTTATTAGTTATTATTATTAGTTATTTTTATTAGTTTTTAGTTTAGTTATTTTATTAGTTTTTTTAGTTATTAGTTATTTTATTGTAAGTTTTAGTTTATTTTATTATTAGTTTATTAGTTTTAGTTATTATGTTTTAGTTATTAGGTTTATTAGTTTAGTAAGTTAGATATTTAGTTTTTATTATTAGTGTAGTTTTATTATTAGTTATTAGGTTTATTAGTTTTAGTTTAGTTTAGTTTTTAGTTTATTAGTTTATTAATTATTTTGGTTATTAGTTTATTATTAATTTTAGTTTTAGTTAGTTTTATTAGTTTTATTTAGTTATTAGTTATTAGTTTAGGTTTTATTTGTTTATTATTATTACTTTTATTTTTATTAGATAGTTAGTTATTATTACTTTAATCATTTTAGTTTAATTATTATTAGTTAGTTATTAGTTTAGTTTATTATTATTATTATTATTATTATTATTATTATTATTATTATTATTATTATTATTATTATTGTTATTAGTTTTTTAGTTTTATTAGTTTATTAGTTAGTTAGTTTTAGTTTTTAGTTTAGTTTTTATTATATTAGTTATTAGTTATTAGTTAGTTGTTATTATTAGTTATTATTAGTTATTAGTATAGTTATTTATTAGGTTATTATTATTTTCATTAGTTTAGTTAGTTATTTTAGTTTTATTAGTTATTAGTTTAATTATTAGTTTTTTTAGTTTATTAGTTAGTTATTATTTTAGGTTTAGTTATTAGTTATTAGTTTATTAGTTTTATTAGTTTTATTAGTTAGTTTAGTTTTTAGTTTTATTTGTTAGTTTATTTTTTATTTAGTTTAGTTAGTTTTATTAGTTATTATTAATTAGTTATTAGTTTATTAGTTTATTAGTTACTATTATTATAATAATATATTATTATTATTATTATTATTATTATTATTATTATTATTAGTTTATTAGTTAGTTATTAGTTTTAGTTATTTTTAGTTTTAGTTTATTAGTTTATTTAATTTAGTTATTAGTTAGTTAGTTTATTATTATTAATTTTAGGTTTAGTTATTAGTTTAGTTAGTTGTTTAGGTTTATTAGTTTTAGTTAGTTAGTTTTTTTGTTTAATAGTTGTAAGTTTAGTTTGTTTTAGTTTTATTAGTTATTAGTATTATATGTTATTAGTTTTAATTAGTTATTAGTTTATTAGTTTTATTAATTTTAGTTATTTTATTTATTTAGTTTTAGTTATTATTAGTTATTAGTTTAGTTATTATTATTATTAGTTATTAGTTTTAGTTAGTTATTAGTTATTATTAGTTAGTTAGTTTATTATTAGTTATTTGTTCTTATTATTATTTTATTAGTTTATTAGTTATTATTAGTTATTATTTAGTTTTAGTTAGTTTTATTAGTTTATTAGTTAGTTATTAGGTTTAGATTTATTAGTTTATTAGTTTAGTTATTTAGTTTTATTAGTTTTTTAGTTTTTATTAGTTTTAGTTTTTAGTTATTAGTTATTAGTTAGTTAGTTTAGTTAGTTATTATTTACTTATTATTAATTATTTATTAATTTTATTAGTTTAGATTATTAATTATTAGGTTTAGGTTTAAGGTTGTAGTTATTTAGTTATTAGTTAGTTTAGTTATTAGTTTAGTTATTATTATTATTAGTTATTTTAGTTAGTTAGTTAGTTATTAATTTAGTTTTTTTATTATTATTAGTTTTTAGTTTTATTAGTTTATTAGTTTTAGTTTTTAGTTTAGTTTTTATTAGTTTGTTTATTAGTTATTAGTTAGTTATTATTAATTATTAGTTATAATTAGTTTAGTTTAGTTATTTATTAGGTTATTATTATTAAGTTTTATTAGTTTAGTTAGTTATTTTAGTTTTATTAGTTATTAATTTAGTTATTAGCTTATTTAGTTTATTAGTTATTAGTTATTAGTTTATTAGTTTATTAATTATTATTATTATTATTATTATTATTATTATTATTATTAGTTTTAGTTTATTAGTTTATTTAGTTTAGTTATTAGTTAGTTAGTTATTAGGCTTAGTTTTATTAGTTTTTTTAGTTTTTATTAGTTATTAGTTTTAATTATTAGTTATTAGTTAGTTAGTTTAGTTAATTATTATTAATTATTATTAGTTATTAGTTATTTGTTTTATTAGTTTAGTTTATTAGTTATTAGGTTTAGGTTTTAGTTATTTATTATTAGTTAGTTATTTAGTTATTAGTTAGTTTAGTTATTAGTTTTGTTATTATTATTATTAGTTATTTTAGTTATTAGTTAGATATTAGTTTATTAGTTTTATTAGTTTTTAGTTTAGTTATTAGGTTTATTAGTTATTAGTTATTCTTTTACTTAGTTATTATTTTTATTATTAGTAGTAGTTATTATTTTAGTTAGTTATTAGTTTTATTATTATTAGTTTTAGTTTGATTTGAGTAAGATTTAAGATTTGTTATGATTATTCAATTTCATATATTTTTAGATTGATTAATAGATTTTTTTGGTTTGGTTAACTTCATTCTTTTGTTTAAAGTTTAACTTGCATTTATTCTTTTAATGAATTTGATTTAAACATTTGTTAAATTTAATTGCTTTAATTTGATTGATTTAGTTTTGTTATCATTTGGATTTTTATGATTTTATGTTTTGATTTAATTGATTTAATTTTTTTTATTTATATGTTTAATTTGATTAAACGGGTGTTATTATAATTTTCTTATTTAATTAAGTTTAGTTTCTTATGAATAAGGTATTTGTTTTTCTTTCATTCGATCATTAATCTTAGCTTAAGAAATCTTTATAGATGAAGTACATAGGGTGCCAATACCTAAGCTAGGTCATTCTGAATTCTTAGGGTGAGTATTTTAATCAATTTATTCACTTTTATCACACTTCAATTATTCATTCAATATTAAGTTAGGAATGATTTTAATTTTAATATATTCTTACTTGAGTGTTGGATTCAAAGTATTAATTAACTAAATTTTTAGTTGATTATTTGATTTATTGTAAATTTTCCAACCCTAGGGTTTAATTAATTTCATATCTTTAATTATTTTATAAACCCGAAGTATATGATTTTTATGATTCTTCACCTTCAAAGGGTTGGATAAATTATTATAAGTGTTTTGAGTTGATTTTAGGAATTTTATAATTTTTATAATTAGTGTGTATTTATTATTTGATTTAAATTAATCTAGAAATTAATAATCTAATAACTTCTAATGCAGGAGTTATTTTGCTTTGAAATTTTTCTGGCAAGTGAGGTTTATTGTCAATTTCATTTCTCTAAAGTTTCATCTTAATAAGAGATAAATTTTAAGGCTAATTGATTTTTAGTTTTTTTTAATAAAACTCAAATTAGGCTTAAACTATTAAAAAATGATTAGGGTTTTTCATTTTCTTTGATTCTTCTCAGAATGATGAATCCAAAGATTGTTTATTTTAATTTTTAGATTTTTTTATTGATTTATTATAATTTTTAATGTTTATTTTAATTAATTAAGTAATTTAATTCAATTTATTTTTAATTAGGTCATTTTGAGATTTATTAACTTAAGTTCTAGAGAATTTTAATTATTTTATAGATTCATTATTGTTCAATATGATGGTTTGAATTGATTTCATATTTTTTCTTTAATTTTATTGAACTAATATTTTTTATTTCATTAAATTAAGCCATATGACTTAAAAATTTTTATATCTTTCATTTTAATCACCAATAAATCCACAAATTTTTATCTACGTTGTATTTTTAACCATAATTTCAACTCCATAAAGTTTGAAAATAATTGGATTAATATTCTGGATTTAATTTATTTTTAATTATTTTAATTAAACTCAAATTAACTAAAAATTACTCAGTTAAAATTTAGAATATTAGATTTAATGGATTTCTCTCATTGAGACAAATCCATAGAACACTTAATTGATTAAATAATTTTAGCCCTGATTAAGTTTAATGATCTTATATTTTTATTTAGGATTGATTTGACGTGATTAATATGTTTTTATTTAATTTACTTAAGGTTTGATTAAATTCTAAAATAATCTTTTATTTAAATTCTACTTGAAAATTTGATCATTTAATTTATTGAATCTAGTTATTTGATTTATAAGTTAATTTTAATTCAATAATTATTAGGTTTAATTTTTTCTTTTGATTTAATTTAATAAATTTTATTTCTTTAAATTTTATGTTGATTGATTTATTTTAATGTTGTTTGGAATAGATAAAAATTGAATGTGATTTCATAATTTCGAAGTTTATATTTAACTTTATGCTTCTTTGATTTGAGTATGATTTAAGATAAATTTGTTATGATGATTCAATTTCATATATTTTAGATTGATTATTAGATTTTTTTTTTTTTTAGTTTGGTTAACTTTGTTCATTCGTTTAAAGTTTAACTTGCATTTATTCTTTTTAATGAATTTGATTTTGATATTTGTTAAATTTAATTGCTTTAATTGATTGATTTAGTTTTGTTATCATTTGGATTTTTATGATTTTATTTTTTTGATTTAATTGATTTAATTTTTCTTAATTTATATGTTTAATTTGATTAAAGTGGTACTATTATAATTTTCTTGTTTAATTAAGTTTAGTTTCTTATGAATAAGGTATTTTTTTTCTTTTATTTGATCATTAATCTTAGCCTAAGAAATCAGTAGAGATGAAGTACTTAGGGTGCCAATACCTAAGCTATGTCATTTTGAATTCTTAAGGCATTTGAAATTTTATGTTATGAGTATTTTAATCAATTTATTCACTTTTAATCACACTTCAATTATTCATTCATTATTAAGTAACTTTGGAATGATGTTAATTTTAATATATTCTTACTTGAGTGTTGGATTCAAAATATTAATTAACTAAATTTTTAGTTGATCATTTGATTTATTGTAATTTTACCAATTTGAACCCTAGGGTTTAATTAATTTCATATCTTTAATTATTTCATAAACCCAAAGTATATGATTTTTATGATTCTTCACTTTCAAATGGTTGGGTAAATTATTATAAGTGTTTTTAGTTTATTTTGTGAATTTTATAATTTTGATAACTAGTTTGTATTTATTATTTGATTTAAATTAATCTAGAACTTTAAAATCTAATAACTTCTAATGCAGAAGTCATTTTGCATTGAAATTTTTTTAGCAAGTGGGGTTTATTGTCAATTTCATTTCTCTAAAGTTTCATCTAAATAAGAGATAAATTTTAAGGCTAAATGATGTTTTAGTTTTTTTAATAAAACTCAAATTAGGCTTAAACTATTAAAAATTGATTAGGGTTTTTAATTTTCTTTGATTCTTCTCAGAATGATGAATCCAAAGAATGTTTATTTATAATTTTTAAATTGTTTGCTGTTTTATTATAATTTTTAATGTTTAACTTAATTAATTAAATTATTTAATTCAAGTAATTTCTAAATAGGTCATTTTGAGATTTATTAACTTAACTTCTATGGAGTTTTAATTATTTTCTTAGATTCATTATTGTTCAATATGATTGTTTGACTTGATTTCAATTTTTTTCTTTTGTTTTATTGAACTAATATTTTTATTTCATTAAATTAAGCCTTATGACTTAAAGTTTTTATATCTTTCATTTTAATCACCAATAAATCAACAAATTTTTATCTACGTTGTATTTTTAACCTTAATTTCAATTCCATAAAGTTTGAGAATAATTGGATTAATATTTTGGATTTAATTTAGGTTTACTTATTTTAATTAAACTAAAATTAACTAAAAATTACCTAGTTAAAATTGAGAATAATGGATATAATGGATTTCTCTCATTGAGACAAATCCATAGAACACTTAATTTCAAATTTTAGTTGAGTATTTTATTTATTTTTTGATAAATTTATGAAGTTATTTGTATCCTTCAGTATTTTAAAAATTCAAAAAATCTTATATTCTCACTTAACCCAATCAGCATTGATGCAATGTCGCTTTATCTCCGGCGTTACATGATTGGGCCATGTAAGATCCACATGACTTCCACATTAAAAGGCAATGGGGACGTGCAATCGATTGGAGCCGACATATCACATATCTAATTTGATATTGATTCTTCCTAAGGGATTAAATCATGTGGTTTGACTAGATCTTAGTCGTTCATTCCAAATAAAAAGAATGAATGATGGAGATTTCATCTCTGAGCTCCCATCGGAGAATCGAGGGTCATTCGCTTTCAAATGTTGGATTTCGATGATATGGCTAACGATTATGATGGAATTTGATTACAAATTGATCAAGTTCTTAATTAGCTTTAGATTTAAATTTTAATGATATTTAATTGTTCATTAAGAGTTTTAGGGGGCCGTGTTTGAATTTGAGTTGATTCATGTTAGTTTAACCCACATCTTAACCTAATTAATTATTTTGTGATTTTAGATTTGTATTAATTATGTTCAAATGATCATTCATTATGTGTTTGATTTATTGATTTCATTTAATTTGAAATGATTTTAGATTTTAACCCAAATTAACCCATTTTAGCAAAATGGGTTAAGTTGATTCAATTGAACCAAATGATTTCAATTAAAATATGTTCAGACTCTAATCATATATAATTAAATGTTTGATATAATTTGGAGTAATTAATTTCAATTGATTTTAATTTTGACTCATTTTGGCCTAAATTAGCCTTAATAGGTTAAGATGGATTCACTTGGATGAAATGATCCATTTAGTCAAATTAAACCCAATGATTGATTGAATTAAAATTATGATTTTAAAGTATTTTGAAATATTTAATTTAGATTATTTTTTAATTTGATTTGGGTTTGGCTTAATGAGGTTCATTTGGGTTTATTTGCTAAGTAGCAAATCAATCTACTTAACTTCTCATTTAATTTAAATTTATTAGTTTATGTTTGAAAGGGTTCATTTTATTATTTTGAGTCTTTGGACTAACTCAATTTGGCCAAATTATGATTGTTTGATACTTGACTTAATGGAGCCCATTTAGGTCAATTTTAGATCAAATGACCGGTTGATCACTTTTAATCTCATTTAGATTTAGTTTGGGTTTATTTATGTTTATGCATTAATTTTATACTTTGCATTTGTTTTATTTTTGATTCATTTTGATTTTTTTTTAAATTTTTTTTATTTATGATTGATTGTTAGTTTAAAAGAGTTGAATGGGTCAATCATCCAAATTACCTTAATTTAGCCTCAATTAAAATTACATGTTAATTAAGATATATTTAGTTTTGATTTTTGTTGAATTATTTTTAAATTTAAATTTGATTAGGTTCACCTAATCAAATTGGGTTAAGTCTAGTCTTAGGAGGATTCACAAAGATGACTAAAGGTTTCACATTTAAGATATTGAGTTTGATTTGATTTTAAATTTAGTTTTATTTATTTATTTTAGATTTACATTTGATTTACTTAGTTGTTTAATTTTGATTTGTTCACCTAATTACTAAGTATAGCGTTCTAAGTGCCTAATTAAGAAGCTCATAATATAAAATTAAAAATCATAATTATTAAGACTAGAGATGATGATGTTAACCTCATCTGAAAAATGAGGTCAACATGTGAGAATTAGAATGACAATATCTTAATGATTATCACATAGAGATTGTAGGCCCTAACTAATCACACTTACAACAAATGAAATGTGGATGCCTAATTATGGTATAATTTAGTTTCCCAATAGTTCTTCTATATCTATCTAGATTGGACAAATGCTCCCCTTAATTTAGTTGAAGTTTAGTGTTCAAATCCAATGTGAGCCTAATGGCATCTACAATTTTTTATTCCTATCTTCAATATATTTGATATATAGAGAGTTTATCGCAATCTTTTAGTTGAAAAAGGTTGAAAGAGGTAATATTTTTATTGCAAATATTTTATTGGTCACTTCCTAAAATAATTATATCATTTTCATAGAAAGTTATTTACATTTTAAAGAAAATTTCTTTTTTATGTAACCATTAGGTTCAAAAATCAATTTTGGTTTTTAAATTTATATCTTTCTAATGGAAACTTGATTTTTAAGATATAACACCATGGTCATTCTTGGAATTTAGAATGAAGATAGAAGATATTAAAAATTAAGAGATTTAATAATTAGATTTTATTTTTTGTTCAGGTAAAAAATAAGTAAATAAATAAGTCAAAGCAAACCTATCTAGAAACAAAATAAAATTAAAGTTTAGTCTTTAATTATGAAATGTATAATTATAATTACATATAGCATAAATGAAATATTGACATACACAATTAATACAAAGGCAAACCAGCAACTATAGATATAGATGGTAATAAATACAGTGGTTCAATATCTACATCAAAAATTTATATGGAATGCGATATAAGGTAATAAAAACAGAATACAATGGTACAAAAGTACAATGGTTCAAAACCCACAATTGTAAATAAAATATTCTAAATTTTTATACAGAATGCGATATAGTTGGAAAAATAATTCTGTGACAAAGTGGACAAGTATTGTGTGAGTTGAACCACATGTCAATACAAGTCACATGAAATAAGTGTCTAGAAGAGAACAACTGTTTGACCTCGTCCCCTTCATCAAATGAAGATAGACAAATCACACACTTTGTTGTGGCTTCCTCTTCCTCTCCATTAATTTCTTGTTCGTTGTTGTGATATAAATACCGAAACCCAACGTTGCATATTGAAATGATTCTCCTGATGGCCAAACATGCCACATACCAGGAGGAATTGATATCGATGCCAAATATAAAAACCCACTACGATAGCACATGTCACAAGAAATATAACAATGATAAAGACTAAGTCGTGGTAGTAGTCGAGTTTTGTGCTAAAGAGAGAAGGGGAAGATGATGGTGAAAAAGGCGGTGCCATTGAATTTGCAACAAATCACATGTGTTTAGTAACATTAATCAATTTTAAAAAAATTGTAAAAGTAATTAGAAAAAAGTGCAAAATTAGGAGATAAATTATAAAAGAGCAAAAAAGAAATTTAAATATATATTTTGCATCCTACATGGCAGCTAAGTAGGATGATAATGCCTTTTAAAAGGGTTTTTTTCCTATATGCCAAATAGGCAAGAACTCCCTTAAAATGGGCATTTTCATCATACATGGCATACCACGTAGGATGCAAAAACAATTTATAGAATAATTTGGATGTTTTAAAATTACGCTATATAACATATAAATAATTAATTAGAAATATATTTTTAAAATAAATTTAATAATTTTGAAA
The DNA here is from genome assembly GCA_021442155.1 of Cymbidium sinense. NCBI lineage: Eukaryota > Viridiplantae > Streptophyta > Magnoliopsida > Asparagales > Orchidaceae > Cymbidium > Cymbidium sinense. The sequence goes on along the minus strand of CM038227.1, from coordinate 73,202,459 downwards.
TTTATACAATCCAAATCTATTTTTATAAAGACTTAAGCTATGAATAATTAAATTTATTTTATAATACATGTAAATTAAATATAATTTATGATAGAATAATCATATAAAATATATTTAAAATTAAATTTTATGATACAAATTTAATAAATCTAATTGAATAATTTCTCGAAGATTTATGTGGAGCTTAGGATAAATATAAGAACTTATTATTTTTTGTATTTAATGAATTTATATGATTTTGAATCTTGAAGTATTAAGGCGACTATAAATATTACTTATACTTATTTTTTCTGGTTAATATCTTAGTTAATTAGTGATAAAATAGATTCATAGGGAGTATGATTATTATTTTATATCTTGGGTTATCCTATGACCCACACAAGTCTTCAAAAAAGCTCTTCAATTGTATTTATTAAATTTTAGTAATAGAATTTAATTTAAGAAAATATTGTATATAGTTAATCTATTAAGATTTATATTTATTTTACATTTATCATAAAATACATTTAAGTACTTATAGATTGTCATTATAAATAAAGATTCGGATTGCATAAATTTCAAAATTAGTAAAGTTATTTGAAAATAAATATAACATATAATGTTAATTAATCATTTAGATTTTATATAGCGTAATTTTAAAACATTTAGATTGTCTTATTGAATTTTCCTGTATCCTACGGGACATGACGTAAAATTAAAATCCTCTCTTTATGGGCATTTTCTGCCTATACACACTTTAAAGGGTGTGTAAGCAGAAAAGCTCTTGAAAAGCTCTTTTGGAATATGTAGCTAGAAGTTATATATATATATATATATATATATATATATATATATATATATATATATATATATATATATATATATATATATATATATATATATATATATATATATATATATATGATGTGTATTGAATCAAAAAGTCATAATTCTGATAATGCAGATGCATCCATTGGAAAACGGCTTTCATAGGAGAAATGATGGATCAAACTAAATTTAATCCGAAATTTTTTCAAAAAATCATTAAATAATAGTGAAAAGCTTCGTATAATTCACAAGGTCAGTTATGTCCGGAGGAAACTAATGATGAATGATGAATAAAATTAAAAAATAATAAAAATAAAAGTAAAAACTAATGAGAAGAAAGAAATTAACGTGACATATTTCAGTTAGAATCTGTAATGACAATTAACGAGGGAAGATGTCAACACCACCAGTCGGTGTTTGCTGCCAAAAAGAAAGGCAGCGTCTTTGTCGGCGAAACGGAGGAAGACAAGTTTGCGATATTAATATCCAGAGAAAGTCCGTTCGAATTCCCCTCCTTCTTCGCTGGCACCTGTGGATTCACAGGGCGGTGCCGCATGTGGCCGCCGAGAGCCTGGCCGGAATTGAACTTGGTGCCGCATATCGAACACTGGTGGATTCTTGCCGTTGCCGCGACTTTCGAAGAGTATGAGTTCAGGCTTAGCTGAATCGAATCGTCGCTCATCACCGCCGTCTTCATTTCATCTGCCGACGTCGAAGGGATCGAAAGCTTGATTTTCTTATGGCAGGCGCGATGCCCGCAGAGCGCTTGAAAGGAAGGAAAACATTTGTTGCAAGTCTTGCATTCGTGGACATCTAATCCAGCCTTGCCGCTGGTAATGGTCGCAGCCTCTGCGAATTGCCGGCTCGCAAATTTCATGACGGTGGTTGCTTCCTCTGTCGCTTTGGGTTCTGGGCCTCTTGGCTTATGTCCACCTCGGGCAAAAAAGTACAAGCCAATTTGCTATGTCTTCTTCCTCCTTAGCCGTGATAGGAGAGAACTCCGCGGAGGTCGATGAAGACGTCACTACGTCTGCCGTCGCCGCCGATGAAAGCAGAAGCCTTTGCCGCTTGGTTCTCTTCCGTCTCACTATAGACATACCTTCCATCGATGATAGGGGAGAACGAACCTTGTGTTGAGAGAAGTGAAAGGTGAGGAAGGTAATTAACGGGTTATTATTTATATAGTGATAAGGTGTGGAAATGCTTAATTTGCGAATACAAACAGAAAAAAACAGCAAATTCACACTTCTCACTCTCTCGCTTATCCACGTTTAGTTTGGTTCAGAGGGAAGCAGTTTACTGGCTTCTCTCTCTAAGGTTATTTATGGAATAGAAGAAACCCGAAAATTCGGATTCTGTGTGGGTGGAATTAAACAATTACAGACAGTAAATAAAAAATAAAAAATAAATAAAATAAAGAAAAAATTATTGGCAGCCATTCATTTTTCGCTGCAGAAACGGACTACAGAATTCATTCTCTAAAAAACTTCATATATATATATATATATATAATTATATAATTATACATAATAATTCATAATAAATATATAATAAATATATATTAATAAACATCATATAATATTATATTATTAAAATTTGCTTTGTTGATTTATATAATAATATCGAGAAATTATATATATATATATATATATATATATATATATATATATATATATATATATATATATATATACAAATACACGTTATCTCATAATTTATTTATATTTATCTTCTGCCTATTCGATATTAATAAAATTTCTTAGAAAAATTTAATATAGTAGAAATTTATTCTTGAGTGTGAAAAAGTAAATTTGAATTTTTCTTAAGCTCTTTTAGAATATGTATTATATATTTAAATATTAAAAATTAAGAAAATACAATTTTCTGATATAAAAATAATATGTAAATAAAAGTTGCACTCTTGGCTTATACAATAAGCTTTATGTTATATGTCGCTTATTAATTAATTCAAAAACTAAATAGTACTTACCAATTTAAAAGTGAACTCCGTTATTCTATGTAATTGAGATATACTCTATAATTAACTAAATTTTTAGCATTTATTAATATGTACTTGAGATATAGTCATTAATTGTATGAAGTCAACTTCTATAAGACAGCAATATCTTTATAGTATTATAAAGCTAAGTAGAATAATGAGTCATTCTCTTCGAATGATCCAAATCAAATATTGTTACCTTAAATCAATTAAATGTTTATCACAACTATAAAAATGTAGCTTCAATCATATACATATTCATCATGGATAATGAAATAGCTTATCAAAAAATTTGTATGAATTCATAGAATCCCATAGCATCTACTGAAACAGAAAGATCACATTCACGAACAAGCAAACATTATATGCTAATTGAACTCGAATTGCTACTTCAGCTTATTATGTTCACAGATTCGAATAAGCAGCAAAGCATAGAACACAGGTCACTTCAGATCCGCCTCGCTTATCCACACAATATATCCCAATCCATAAATTGAAAGGAACGGATTTTTTCTCCATTCACAATATGCAAACCGGTACCCTAAAATTATCCATTTTTTATAAGCCGGATGCCAATTTCCAAACTATAAGAATAAAATCCCAACTGATAGTTCTCAGATTTACATCCAAACTATGTCCATAAGATTATACAAACAACAAAAATCGCCGCCAAAAGACAGATGATAGATTGGAAATAGAGATCTTACCTAGCGCGATCTTCTGGAGGGAGAGAGGCGGCGGGCAGTCGCAGATGCAGGGAGCGCAACCAGACGACGCGACAGAACTACCAATGAAACCCTTCTTAAATCTCCACTACAGCGCCGGCGCTGAGACGCAGAGTGCTGAAGCCATTGCAAAGATCAGCACCGGAGGCAACCCACCGACCCCCGAGATCCGCTCGACATCTCCTTCTCGAACTACGAACTACAGATTATAGTAGGTGAAAGTGGGAAAAATTGCTGGCCTCCTCTTTCAAAATATCTAGAGAGAGAGAGAGAGAGAGAGTTAGTCAAGGCGAAGGAGAGAGGTTCGTCAAGCACAGGACTGATACAGTAACATGGTTCGTGTGTCCTGACCGGAACACGATTATCGTTATATAGGCACTAAGTATTTCAACCCCTCCAAGTAGCAACTAATTCTTAGGCTTTTTTTAAAAAAAAAAATGCATCATCACAAATTTATCTATTTATTAAAATATCAATAATTATTTATTTATTTTACAATTAATAATATCTCAACCTAAATGACCTACTCTTTCAAAATAAATCATGCTAACAAATCCAAAATATAAAAATGACCTTCACTCTAGATCAATGACGATGATTTGAAATGCGAGACAATAATATTTATAGAAATAATAAATACATAAAAGAATTAATTTGTTTACGTTAAATAAATTAAGCCAACTCAAAAAATAAATATATAAATTAGGTTAACTACTTGCATAAGAAAAGCATTATTTAAAAAATTAAAGAAATAATTATAATTAATTACTTAATTGAATTATCAGTGAATGAAAATAATTTGAAGTTATATATATATATATATATATATATATATCAGCATTGTTTGTATAAATCAAATCAGTTTAAAATTAGTTATATATGTACACTTTATTTTTATTGTTAATACGCATTTTTTATGTGATATATACATGTGTACTATAAAATAGCATTAACCTGCACGTAATAAAATTTTAAGGTAATCAATTTCAAAATTAATTATATATACCGAGGTAAATTAAAATCAATTTCCTTTTATATATAAATCTGTAATCTTTATTACAAATATTGTTATCTTTATTAAGTAAATTAATCATTGTTAACGTTTTTTTGTTTTTCTGTTTTTACTGAGCAGCGATCATTATATTTATTATAAATACAAATATTATTATTATTATATAAGAATAATGATTTTATGTTAAAAAAACCAACAACAAAATTTTAAAAGAGAGAGAGAGAGAGAGAGAGAGAGAGAGAGAGAGAGAGAGAGAGAGAGAGAATTAATATTGATATGGCACTTAAAATCGAAGCACGAATCTTGATGATAAAAGCAAACTGATCCGAAGTTGAAACTGGTCAACATCAAGCACTTAAAATATCCTTGGAAACTCTGGGATGTGAGTTAAATCCCTAAATAACTCTCAAACATGGAGTATTTATAGTCAAATCGAGCGTCTCGACGAGCCGGATCTAATGAGCCCAAGATCTCATAATTCTGACTTCATTTGAGCATTCAAATACACAAAATACATCATATGATCAAGGGAATCATCATGAGCCATCCGATAGAGAGGAGTGGTTCGGATTTTGTATGTATTTACAGAGACGCCACTCCTCCAACTATAAATAGCCCCTCATTCCTCATATGAGGGGAGGCCAAGCAAGAGAGAGAAGAGAGGTCTAAAGCTTGAAAATCCTCTAGGAATAATCGTGCCACCACTCAAAGGTTGTCAACCACCGCTGCCGCCCGCCGCTGATCCTCGCCGTCGTCAATCTCCGTCGGTCTCCATCATGACGACATTCATCATCAGCTGTTGTTTCATCATCATTTGTATCATCTACAACAACCTGAACGAGCATATATATTTGTTGTTGTCGATTTTGGGATTCTATCATTCTTCTTATCTGATTATGTAATCATTATCGGAAAACTACTCCAAAACAAATATATAGTTGAAGCTTTTCTTGGGATAGTAGTTTTTTCCTCTTTTCGGCGTTTTCACATAAAATTTGAGTTTTGACTTTAAATACCTATGTATATGCTAAATTTCATAATAAGGCTAAGGTATAAACTTTCACTCTATCATAACTGATTTACTAGTATAAAACAAATATATATTTTTTAAATGAAGAGAATCAATTAAAATTGAGTTTTAAAAAAAAATCTCTTGAGAATCATTTTCTCCTCACCCGTATCACGTGTTATCCTCGACGATTTTGCTAGAAGACAAAGGAAAATAAATATTCTCATATTACTCTGCTTTATGATAAAAAAAAAAAAAAAAAAATTCTGAAAGACTTTTGGACCTGTCTATAATCCGCTGCTTTGTTTTTCTAATTTTTTTTATTACATAAGGTCCTCCCCCGTCACGATATGACAATTTTTTTAAAATAAGTATCAGTAGAATAAGAATTAATTAATTAAATATGATCAAAATAAAATTTAAGAATATATATAGTAGTCCAATTAGTGGACGACTTATGGCCATGTCCGGATACGATGTGTGGCGTAATGTCTTAGCATTGAAATGGTAGTCGCCTAAGTGGACTGACTTTCTTTAAATAATTAATTATTCTTCTGTTAAGCGGGATACTTGGTTGAGATTGTCAGTTGAAGATCTAAAGTCGTGTTCAACCAATCTCATTTAAATTATTTTTTTGAAAAATAAATTTCTAAAATTTCTTTTTAATAAGATAAATATTATTACTTGTGATTTAAAAATATTTTTAATTATATATATAAATATATAACTTAAATATATAACTTAAAAATATTTATATAATTTAAATAGATAAATAACTAAATAAATTTATAAATATATATATATATATATATATATATATATATATATATATATATATATATATATATATATATATGTAATTACTTTATTTATATAATTTATAAAGTATTTATATAATTTATTCTTTTTTTTATTTATTTATTAAAAATTATTTATTTATATATTTTAAATATTTTTATATTATATATTAACAAAAATTAATAAAAATTATATATTTTAAATAATTATATTAATTAATAAAAATATTAAATAAATTTATAAATTTATATATATAATTAAAAATATTTTTAAATTATATATTTAATTATATATATATATATATAAATAAAAAAATTAATAACTAAATATATAAATATTTAGTTATTAAATATTTTATAAAAAATATTTTTAAATAATATATTTTAAATATTTTAAATAATTATATTAATTAAAAAAATTAATAAAAATAATTTTGCTAAAAAAAAATTTTTCGTGCCTAAACTGCTAATTACAATTAAGACTAAGCCTATTTTAAAAATAATTCCTAGTATATAATAGTTTTAAATAATAATAGTTTTAAAATATAGATATAATTATAAATATTTATAAAGTAATTGAAATAGTTAATTATTTCACTCAATTTTAATAAATGAAAAATAATTATTTATTTTCAAATATAATAAAAAATAAATCGCATTCCAGTAATAATATTTATCTTATTAAAAGGAAATTAAATTTATTTTTCAAAAAACAGAATTTAAATGCAGTGAGCGTGATTCGAACACGTAACTTTTAGATCTGACAATCTCCCAACTGACAATCTCCCATCTCCCAACTGACAATCTCTCAACTCTTCAATCTGACAATCTCCCAACTGAGCTATCCTGCATTAATATTAAAGAAAGAATAATTAATTATTTAAAAGGTAAGTCGCCCACTAAGTGGGCGACTTATTCATTTTAAACGCATACGACGTGTGTCAAACGTGTCATGAGCACTAATTAAGCTATCTATTCTTAAATTTTATTTTTGATAATCTAATTATTAATAATGATCTTAGTTTCATTTACTTTTTTCACAAATTTGGTTTAAAATATTCTTGAAAAGCTATTTGTCTTTTGCTTTTTGAAAAGGGCCTAAAATAGAGCTTTCAGTGAGATGGAGCTAAAACGTAGTTCTAAAAAAGTATATTATTCAAAAGGGTATCAAAATTAAAAATTCACATTCTTAAAATCAAAACATACTTAAAAAAAACTCTCCGAAACGAAGCCTTATTTTAAAAATTAGCCCTCACGAAATCGAGGCACATGGCACTGTACAGCGTTTCTATCCTTCCAGATTTCGTCGCCGTCTCTTCTTTAAAAAAAAAACCTGCAACTCTACCTCGATCGAACTCGTCGAACATCGTAAGCTCCACCGTCTTCTCCTCCCTCAAAACATCTTCTCTCCCTTGCTTCTCAAATTTCACCTGAAATATCGCAACCACAATCATCCATCTCGAGCTCTTCCTCATTGTTCACGGTAATCATCTAACCGTCATCCTTCCTCCACTCGTCTCTCACTCTCTCTCTCCCACTCCCTCTCTCTTCCTCATTTCGCTCAGCGAAGGAAGAACCGCCGATGTTTCCGTCTTCACAATTGAAGGCCGTTGGTCGTCGACTCTCCCTATTCCATTTCTCTTAAGCTGCAGTTTTCCATCAAACTTAATGTTGTTCATACAAATATCCTCTCCTCCGTGATCCTCCCTTGTTACAGATCCACTTCACGAGATCACCGCCATGTCTCTCGTGATGTCGCCTCATATCTCGACCTCAACCCGCTTCCTCCGTTTCAAACACCACTGCACTGATGATCCCACCTCATAAGCTTGCCTCAACATCCCCTCCGCCCCATTCAGTTCCGTTCTTTCTCAAGTCCTCCAGCCAGTGATCGAGCTTCTTCCATATCCTACTCTCGTCTTCACCGACTCAAGCATTCCACACCGTCATCACCAATCTCATGTAAGAAACCAACCTTGCCGCATCTGCTCTACTTGTACGTAGATCTTAAGTCCCACCTTTCTTAATCTCACTTCCAAAAGCTCTTTCACACATTTCTCCTGTAATCAAACATCACCAAAGCCACTAATCCTTGCTTGACCTGTAGCAACTCATGAAGCCTAACCCCCTCATTTCTTCTTCAGTGCAAGTAGCAAACTATACATAACCCAAGCTGCCAATCCCATCTTCAATCTCCAAATCGAGCTTCTTGTTTTCGTCATATACAACAATTAAGCCCTCAATGATTCTATTGCCGAAGACTATACTCCATTCCTATCCTTTTTTTTCCTAAGTAGAAAGCAAATCAAAAGAATTGTTTATTTAAATTCATCCCACACTGTTTTTGTGAATTATTATTGTTGATTGTCTCGCACAAATATGTAATATATGAAAATTGTGTTGAATTATAAGTATCCATTTGTGCTATTCTAACACTGTGGGGAAAGTACTTGTAAATAAGTACTGATTTTTTTTATTCCAACAAGGCGAGAAAAACCTGGGATGCTCGGGTTTTTGCATAGATGTGGAAGACCTCAGGCATGTTTTCTATAAGCATGGTGGGTTTGGACTCACTCGGCTGTAGTGTCATTCGACACAGACTGTGCATGCTTTTTTAGGCATGAGGCAGCCTCCCCCTCAGAGCTGCGTGAGAATACGTCGGATCTCAAATTTAGGGAAATTCAGGACTTAAATAAATTTAAATATAATAAAAATAACTTAAATGAAGCAAAATCAAATCATCTAAATTGAAATTAAATAAAAGTATAAAATAAATATAAATGTAAAAGTCAAACTAAAAAGTAGAAGAGGAGCACTTACAGGGAAGTTGTGAAAGAATAAAATGCTTGCTTTGCTTTGAACGCAAGCAAATCTTCCTCCTTGCCTTAAAACTCTTAAAGACCTTAAAATATTTACTCTCAAGCAAATGACATGAAATGAAAAGTCCTCCCCAGGAGAAAATACTACGTCAGGGGTGCTTCGTAGCTTTCGTCGCGGACTTCTTATAGGGCCAGCGTCCGATTTTTTTTCCGTTTTAGCGCTTAACGACGCCGTAACTGGACGGACGACACTGTAAATGGATGGCGCATTCATGACACCATTTACGCTTACCCTGGCCCGACCCAGCCTGTCTCGTTCAAACAGTGGGAGAAGAAGCATCGTTAGAATGCGCAAGAGGAATTTAAAAAAAAATATATCTAGATTTAGGCTTTAGGGTGTATTTTTTTCTTGCAAACCGAGCTCAGAGAGAGAAATAAAAAATCTCATTTTCTTTTTACAAAAGAACTATGAAGATGGAGAACGAATTTGTAAGTTATGACCTTGAGGAAATAGCGACCAATTTAGCTGAGGATGTATTAAATAAAAATTCATCTATAATTTTTCTCAACCGTTGTATTCGTACAATTTTTTTACGGTTTGTTAGTGTTATTCTTTGAAATTCTTTTATTTAATTTATATTTCCTACACTGCTTGGAGTTCTTTGCAAGAGGACTTTGCTTGTTTCAGGATCTGCTTTATATGGGTACTCTCTATAATCTCATGAGAGTACTAACCAATTTTATATTATTTTTCATAATTTTATGGCTTGTTTGGAGGAAATATATTAATTACAATACATTAGAAGCAATTTGGAGACTGTTTGGTTAGTTTTTAGGAGAGTTTTGAATCTGTACTCTCTGTACTCTTTTGAGAGTACACATGATTTTAGCCATTTTTTATCACTTTCTTTGGCATGGTTGTTGAGATTATATTCATTACATTCTATTAGAAGCAATTTGGAGGCTGTTTGGATGATTTTTAGGAGTTTTTTGATTTTCTCATTTTTTTTCTAATTTATTTTGCCTGGATGGGGAGAATATGGTCATTACATTCCATTAGAAGCAATTTTCTGGCTGTTTGGTTAAATTTTATGAGAGATTTTCATCTGTACTCTGTACTAGCATGAGAGTACAGATGATTTTGCTAATATTTTTTCACTTTTTTTGGCTTGTTTGGAGAAAATATGTTCATTACATCCATTAATAATAATTTGGAAGCTGTTTGATTAGTTTTTTAGTGTTATTTTGTAACTCTACTCTCTGTACTCTCATGAGAGTACAGATGATTTATGCCTTTTTTTTCTCACTTTCTTTGGCGTGGTTGTTGAGATTATGTTCATTACATTCCATTGGAAGCAATTTGGAGGCTATTTGGGAGATTTTTACATCTGTATTCTATGTACTCTCATGAGAGTACAGATGATTTTCTCTTTTTTTTTTTAGTTTATTTTGCCTGGTTAGGGAGAATATGGCCATTACATTCCATTAGAAGCAATTTTTTGGCTATTTGGTTAAATTTTATGGGAAGTTTTCATCTGTACTATCTGTACTCTCTGTACTCTCAAGAGAGTACATATGATTTTGGTAATATTTTTCTACTTTTTTTGGCCTATTTGGAGGAAATATGTTCATTATAATCCATTAGGAATAATTTTGAAAAGCTGTTTGGTTGGTTTTTTAGTATTATTTTGCATCTGTACTCTCTCTAATCTCATGAAAGTACAGATGATTTTGGCATTTCTTTCCACTTTCTTTGGCCTGGTTGTTGAGATTATATTTATTACATTTTATTGGAAGTAATTTGGAGGCTGTTTGGATATTTTTAGGAGATTTTTGCATCTGTACTCTCATGAGAGTACATATGATTTTCTCATATTTTTTCAGTTTATTTTGCCTGGATAGGGAGAATATGGTCATTACATTCCATTAGAATTAATTTTCTGGCTATTTTGTTAAAGTTTATAGGAGATTTTCATCTGTATTCTCTGTACTCTCATGAGAGTACAGATGATTTTGCTAATATTTTCCCGCTTTTTTTGGCATGATTGGAGGAAATATGTTTATTACAATCCATTAGGAACAATTAGAAGGCTATTTTGGTTAGTTTTTTAGTGTTATTTTGCATTTGTACTCTTTGTACACTCACGTGAGTACAGATAATTTTGGCCTTTTTTTCCACTTTTTTTTGGCCTAGTTGTTGAGATTATATTCATTACATTCCATTGGAAGTAATTTGGAGGTTGTTTAGATATTTTTTTGGGGATTTTTTATCTCTCACTCTTTATACTCTATGTACTCTCATGAGAGTACAAAGTATTTTGGACAAATTTTCTAGTTTTTTTGGCATGCTTGGAGGAATTATGTTCATTACAATCTATTAGGAATAATTTGGAGGCTGTTTGATTATTTTTTGAGTATTTTTTGTATATGTACTATCTGTACTCTCTGTACTCTATATACTCTCATGATATCACAGAGCATTTTGGTAATATTTTTACACTGTCTTTGGCCTATTTAGAGGAAATATATTTTTTACAAATCCATTAGGGACAATTTGGATGGTGTTTGGTTGATTTTTTAGTGTTATTTTATATCTGTACTCTCTATACTCTTGTGAGAGTACATATGATTTTGGCCTCTTTTTTTTCTCACTTTCTTTGGCCTAGTTGTTGAGATTATGTTCATTACATTCCATTGGAAGCAATTTGGAGGGTGTTCGGAAGGACCATACTAGTTATTAGCCAAACTCCAAGAAATTGAAATCAAAAGATTTTTTATGTGTAAAAGCAGGTCGAAAGAAATCTGCCAGTTTAAATGGCTTAACAAATTCTAAAAAACTGATACAAGGTCTGGTTGTCCGATCATGATTAGATTCTTTATTGATTTTGAGGGGAACTAGATGATTAAAAAATATATAGAAAGTCATAATCATTCATTGACAAAACCTGTTGACTTACATCTTCTCAGATCACACAGATGCATTAGCGATGAGAAGACATCCGTGTTGAAGACAATGACAGAGGCCAGAATTAGAGCAACTGATGCATTCAACTATCTAACTGAGAAAGTTGGCGGCATAGAGAATATTGGATTCATAAAAAGAGGTGCTTTTAATTTCATTTAGAAAGAGAGAAGATCGAGGATTGCGAATGATGACATTAATGCATTAATACAGCTGTTCAAGGAAAGGACGGGATGTTTGCATGAGATGTACAAGTTGATGAGTCAGATTACTTAGTAAGTTTTTTTTGGAGCAATGATATGTCTAGGATAGAATATGATTATTTTGGAGATGTGATAATTTTTATACAAGCTATCGACTCAATAAATATAATCTTGTTTGTGCCCCTCTCGTTGGAGTGAATAACCACTTGAAAAATGTCTTATTTGGAGTTGCCTATTATCTGAAGAGACAATTGAGTCATTCTCATGGCTATTCCAGACATTTCTTCAGTTGATGAGTGACAGACATCCTATAACAATATTCACTGATCAAGATCAAGCTATGGTGAGAGCTATCAAAAATGTATTACCACATACTCGTCATAGGTTGTGTCAATGGCATATTTCGAAGAAAGCTCCTTCCAAGTAGGGTTGTTGTGGACTATGCATTCTGATATAATGTTAGTTCTGTTTAGGCCATCCCTTAACCACTCTGATTTCTATTGTTATGCTTGCATATGTGAATGTGGTTGTGCCTTGGTAAGCATGTAACTGTGATTAGTGATGTTGTGTCGTTAGGGGTGTTGTTGGCTACGATTTATGCTGTTATGCTTGCATTGTCTGGTGTTTATAATCTTAGAAAGGGGAGTTCTGAACCCTTTACGAGGTTCCCCCCAGGGGTGTTGTTGGCTACGATCAGAAGATTTCTATCAAATTGGCTACCATTTTTCCCCAGGTTAGTAGGCTATGATGGCTGGGATGACTTCACCCATTCTTTGGCTCGTAGTAATAGGTGTGATATAGCCCTTCCTTTAAAGTTTGGATGCTCATGCTAGCAGCTGCCCCAATTTGGTGTGACTGAGCCTGAGCCTCTTTCCACCTATTTCTCCATATCTCTCTCATTACATTATTTTACTTTCAACCTAGCTTATATCACTTTAACTATGCTAATTCTTCTTTCCAGGAAAATTGCATATTCTACTTATTTTTTTGCAGGTTCCTTCTCTTCTGGAGGCATACACTTATCTTATCCTCAAGAGTTTCTGCTGATGGATGGCCAATTGCTTGCTCCTTTGCTCTATTTATACCTTTTACTTTCTTTTCCTCTTTCACATGTTTTGACTGTATTTAGGTATGTGATTTTCTCTCTAGGCTATTTGTACCTCTTTAAGTAGTAGTTATTGAGTTAATCTCATATTAAGGACCTTGTAATCCTTTGACTGTGGCAATAAAATTTCCCATATTTTACCAAATTTTAGTATCTGATCGATGACTCTACCTTGCCTAAGAAGATGAACTAATTTTCATTGCAAGCATTACATAGTTTGATATATACTCTATAAAGTACTCTATATTTTATGAAATGATTTTTTATTGCATGAATTTGATAAGCGTATTTTTATCATCAACAAGATTAATAGAACTCAAGAAAAAAAAGTGTAATGAAGATGATATTAGTACTGATAATATTAGTTTACTAATTATTTATAAATTTGTCAATAATATTAATTTAATTAAGATGATACTTTCATTTATTAGATTATTTAAAAAAAATTCATCATCTTAAAATAAAGAATTTGCTCGACACTGCCCTCAAAATCTATATTTCTGAATAAGACGTTGCGAAGATGCATGTTCGATAGTTTATTTATCTATTTTATGCACCACATGATTCAGTAGATAGTAGGTTTTAAGAAGCATGATTTCGACAGATAGAAACTAATTTTAGATATTTAAAAAATTCTAGCACATTTTTAAAGAACATAATTTTCTTTATTAAAGAGTTAACTTTAATAATTGTACCCATTTATATTAAGTTCACATTTTAAGTGATTTATATTGCTTTTCTTGCATACTTCCAGATTATGTCATTATGAATACGGCTGAGTATAATGGTTTATTACAAGCGTCTGATTTGACATACCAAGTATCATTCAATCATAATTTTTTAGATATTACACAATACAAATACTGTAATTATTAATTATTAGATAATGTAAATTTTAACTTTACTTTTTAGTTGATATGAATTTAAAATATGATATAATTTGAATATCAAAATTAAGCATATTTTCTCCAAACAAGTAAAGAAATCGTCATAGAAACATAAACAATATTATATCAAATACCTATGATTAGAAGAGTATAGAGAGTACAAAGAGTACAGAGAGTACATATAGTATAGAGAGTACAAAGTGTAAATAGAGTACAGAGAGTACCAAGAGTATAGAGAGTACAGAGAGTATAGATAGTACATATATCATAAAGAGTACAGATGGTACAGAGAGTATACTTGCAAAACTTCAATTGCTTCTTTCCTTCTGGAAGCTTCTTCTTCGTGGACCCACCACTGCCCGAGGAACCCTCCGAAGGTGGGGTTGCATTTTGCTTAGATTGCGAGGGGGCAGTCTTCTTGTTGGAACTCAGTAAGGCTTCTTTTGCTTTGTGTTTTTTATCTTGAAGATGCTCTTTAAAGGCTTCCTCACTGGAAGTGCTGACTAGGGGTGTCAAATCGTGTTGTCGAGTCAAACCCAACCCACTGACCGAAAATCTTCAACCCGACCCGGCAATTTCAAATTGAGTTGAAATTTTCAACCGAACTCGACTTACCCGAACATGACTGATTATTGGTTCAAATTATAACTAACCAACCCACAACCACTGAATATTAAACGGGTTCAAAATACAACAACCTCGACAACTCAACCCACCAAACCCGAACTCGACCCATATAAACTTAATAATGATAAAAATCTAAAATAATTTATTTAACCAAATAAAAGAAAATTTAAACATTAAATATTATTACTCAATTTTATGATATCCTATAATATTTTTTATGAGATAGTTCTAAATTCTAAATTAAATGTTTAAATCTCTCTAGAGGCTTTACTCTTGAATCTTGATATTATAATTTATAAACAAATAATATTACAAATAATTAAACAAAATAACATTTAATTAATTAAAATTACATTCACAACACTAACCCATACAATAATCAAATTTACACCCACAACTCTTCAATACACTCTAAAAACAAAAAACAAAATCTTCAAGTCTCCAACTCCAAGCAAACTCAAAGAGTCAAAGTGAACTTCAAGACCCTTAAGTCACAAGTCACAACATGTAAAAAAATTCCTAAACATCTTAAGAAGAATAACAATAATATTACAAATAATTAAAAGAAAATAACATTTAATTAATTAAAATTACATTAACAATACTAACACATACAATAATCAAATTTACACCCACAACTCTTCAATACACTCTAAAACAAAAACAAAACTTCAAGTCTCCAACCAAGCTCAAAGAGTCAAAGTGAACTTCAAGACCCTTAAGTCACAACATGTAAAAAATTCGCAAAACATATTAAGAAGAATAACAATATACATATATAAATAGAGTGAGAAAAAAAAAAAAATCAAAACAAAGATCAGAGCATACGCGTGGCTACCAACATAATGCTATCGAAAGCCTAGCCTTCCAATGGGCACCACAAAAAAAATCTGCAAGATGTAGAATAACAAAAATTAGCACAATTAAAGTAATACAAACAAAGTGAAGGATAAAAGCATTATAAACAAAGAAAATTAGATAGAATATGTAAGAGAAGGCTCAAGCTCAGCTCAATCACACCAAAATGGGGCAGACGAAATATGAACATCCAAACTTCAGCTGAAGGGTTATATCACAAGAGCTACCGCCCAAAGAGGAGTGAAATCATCACTTATCGCCTACAAACCTGAAAAGATAGCAAGCTTGATACTTGATAGTCTATGAGCTTTAGTACAAAACCTAAAGAAAGTACAAAATGGGAAAGGGATTATCCCATTACTCATGAATTATAATTATCTTATCCAAAGATATTCATTATTCACCAAATAGTCCAGAATACGTACCCTATGACAATACAACCAGCAAGAAACAACACATCAAATACAGGAATACAGCCAGCCAAATAGTCCAAGAATACAAACAACCAAACCATGATCAAATAGAAACAACACATCAAATACAGAATACACCAAATAGTCCGAATACAAAATGACACCACAAATTAAACCGAAATAACACAAAGAATACTGAATACACCAAATAGTCCAGAATACCAATGACATACCAAATAAAAAAACAAAGAAAAGGAATACCACCCGATACGTACAAATAGAAAAAAACATAAAGAACACAAGAATACAAGTTAACAAATAGAATCATAGATCACTAGGCTAGAAGAATATAATAGCAAATCCAGAACAGAAATACAACAAAGAATACAAGTTAACAACATAGATCACTAGTTAGTAGGCTGAAAAATAATAGTGTGCAAATTATGCAAATCCACAAAATAAACTGCTATTACTAAATGCTTCCACAATATCATGTTTTAGTGCACTCCGATATTGATCAAGAATCCTCCCGCTATTACTAAATGCACTTTCGGATGCAACAAGAGAAATTGCACAAAATGTCATAAGCTTTCATAGTCAACAAGAAGCCACCAAAGGGAGAAGATATATTGACAAGTCTACCTTCGACGCCAAAAAAAAGAAAAGAAAAAGGCATGTATATCCCAACAACCACAAAATGGAGATAAACACATTAGAAACACCCTACGCTTAATGCCATCCATATTCCATAGTCCATAGACTCCATACTCCATACAATAAAAAAGAAACGATCACCAAACACGAATGACAGAGAAGGAATGAAGGATTGATTATATTACCTCGAAATGACGAAAAAAGATTCAAAGAAGATGGGTGACGAGAGTCGAGAGAAAGAAGATGCTAGATGGCAACGCCGAAGGGATTAAGCTCCACGAAAAATCAGTCGAGAAGAGGTAGTCGAGAGAGCGCCGGCCGCAAGCAGAGGAAAGGAAGTCCGACTCCGAAGTGAGAACTGAGAGACAGAGAGAGTGAGAGGAGAAATTAGGGCTTGCCGCCTTGATTTGTTTGTTTCGCTTTCGCCTTCCTTTCGACTAATTTAACATCCGCCGAAAAATCGGACGGTTCGCCAAGAAAACGCGGCGCAAGCGCACGCCGCAACGAACGGTGGAATCGAGTTTTGGGTCATCATTTGCCGCTGGTTTTGGGTTCAACCCGACCACTCAAAAAATATTTCGGGTCATATATTATGACACTAACCCACAAAATCTATTTTTGTTGACCCAAACCCGGATTTTTCGAGTCGGGTTCGTGTCGAGTTGTCGAGTCGGGTCATTTTTTGACACCCCTAGTGCTGACCTCAAAGAGGGCACAAACCCTCTATGTCATAAGACCTTCTCCCCTCTGTTTGACATCCCTATCATTACTACAATTTTATCGGGGGTGAAAGGAATGCAATGTCCACCCATAAAGAAAGCATGCTTCTCATGTCATCACTTCATCAAAAGTAATATTATCAAACACCGCTCTAACGGTGGTAGGCATCTCAAGTTATCCTTTTCCACATGGTAAACTTCAAAATGGTAAGTTAATGAGAGTACGATGCAAAATAATACAAAAAAATTAACCAAAGCTTCCAAATTATTCCTAATGGATTGTAATGAACATATTTCCTCCAAATAGGCCAAAGAAACTGGAAAAATATTGGCAGATGCTCAGATTCTCATGATAGTACAGAGTCATATAAAATCCCAAAATCATCCAAATAGTCTCCAAATCAAATGTAAAAATCCCCCGAAAATCATCCAAACAGCCTCCAAATTACTTCCAATGGAATGTAATGAACATAATCTCATCAACCAGCCAAAGAATGGAAAAATGGATAAAATTATTACTCTCAAGAGAGTACATAGAGTACGATGCAAAATAAAACAAAAAAAATTAACCAAACAGCCTCCAAGACATTCCTAATGGATTGTAATGAACATATTTCCTCCAAGCTTCAAAAAAATTGAAAAATATTGGCAAGATGCTTTGTACTCAAAGAGTACATGCAAAAATCTCTCAAAAACTATCCAAATAGCCTCCAAATTACTTCCAATGGAATGTAATGAACATAATCTCATCAATCGTGGCAAAAAAAGTGAGAAAAATGGTCAAAATCATCGTACTCTCAAGAGAGTATAAATAGTACAAATATAAAATAACACTAAAAAATTAATCAAACAGCCTCCAAGTTGTTCCTAATGAATTGTAATGAACATATTTCCTCCAAACATGCCAAAAAAATTGGAAAAACATTGGCAAGATGCTCTGTACTCTCAGAGTACAAAGAGTACAGATCCAAAAATCCCCAACTACTATACAAATAGCTTTCAAATTGCTTACAATGGAATGTAATGAATATAATCTCATTAACCAGGCCAAAGAAAGTGGAAAATAATGACCAATCTATACTCTTAAGAGAGTATAGAGAGTACATATGCAAAATAACACTAAAAAATCAATCAATCAACCTCCAAATTATTCTTAATGAATTGAAATGAATATATTTCCAAAAAAGGCCCAAAAAATTAAAAAAATATTGATAAGATGTTTTGTACTCAGAGTATAGAGATTGAGAGTACGATCAAAAAATTCCCCACAAACCATCCAAATGCCTCAAATTACTTCCAATAAAATATAATGAACATAATCTCATCAATGGCCAAAGAAATTGAGAAAAATTGCTAAATGCTCTATATTGGAAAAATATTGGGCTCTGAGATTCTCAAGAGTATAGAGAATACAGATGCAAAAATTCTCCAAAACCATCCAAACATCCTCCAAATTACTTAATGGAATATAATGAACATAATCTCATCAACTGTGCCAGAAAGTAAAAAAATGGCAAAAATTATTTGTACTCAAGAGAGTATAGAGTACAAAAAGTACAATACAAAATAACACTAAAAATCAACCAAATAGCCTCCAAGTTATTTCTATTAGATTGTAATGAACATATTTCCTTCAAGCAAGCCAAAGAAACTAGAAAAATATTGATAAGATGTTATGTACTCTCATGAGAGTAAAGAGAGTAAAGATGCAAAAATCTCTCAAAAATCATCCAAACAGCCTCTAAATTACTTCCAATGAAATGTAATGAATATAATCTCTCTCTCTCTCTCTCTCTCTCTCTCTCTCTCTCTTTGAATCCTATGACCAATCTTACATTAGATGTTGGAATGTTATGGGTATCAAAGAAGACTAAATGACTTAAAGGATTATCGGACTCTCACCTCGATCTCTTTGTCTCTCGAGACCAAGCTCTCATCTTCTACTTTGATGGACAATCATTCTCTAAGCTGATTTTCTTTGTTTAATTTTGAAGGCAACTCAAACAATTTGACTGGTGTAATGGATTAAGTGGAATTGATTCTATTTCTTTTCATACTATTTCGAATTCTCAACTTATACATGGATCTATCTGCATAACTAGTTATCCTTGATTTACATTACATTTATCTATGGATATAATGATATGTATGATAGACCTCTATGGAATTCATTAAGGGATATAGCTATTTCCACTCATGATCCTTGGTTAATCATTGGGACTTCAATTGCATTATCTCCCACTAAGAAAAATTGGGTGGAAGCTTAATTGACAAGTTTCGTGATTTTAGAGATTGTATTAATGAATCGTTTGACCGATCCCCAAGACTGGACTGTACTACACTTGGTCAAATCAAATCAACCATATACAAAAAAAAAATTGATCTGATTGAAATGGATAGATCAATTTCACACCAACAAGGTGGTCGCTCCTCTCCTCCTCATCTTATATAGGATAATATGCCTGGCTTCTACTAGATTTATGTTCAAATTATTGGGTCAAATATGATGATGAGTTCTTGATGTTATTAAATCATGGAAATCTTACTTTAATGGAGATCCTATCTATGTCCTTTCTAAAAGCTTCAACTTTCTAAAACACTTCTTAAGCATCAAAGATGGGCCTCATCCTCTCTATCACTATCCAAATAAATTCAAAAGAAGACATTCTTCTTAGATTGGAAAGAGACCTTTTAATGCTCATCTTCTTGGAAGCAAAGAACATCAAAGAGAGATACAATGAGCTTATAAGAAATGAAGTTTCATGCTCAAAGATCCAAATGGCTTATAAATTCGTGATGACTACATTAAATTCTTGTATAGCTCTATTAAGGAGAGGCAAAACACAAATCGTATTTGAGGTCTAAACACTCATAGAGGCTTTATTTCTGAGTCAAATGCTATATCAGATGAAATATGTAACTCTTTTGCTGATTTGTTCAATCATCATAACCTTTTTGAACCCTCTAGGCATATTATTCCAGCCGGCCAACAAATTTCTCTTGATCAAACTGTTTGGTTGGAAGGAGACATCTCTGACCAAGAAATTTTAGATGCTCTTCATAGCTTCAATGAGAACAAGTCACCTGGACCGGATGGATTCAATGTTAAATTTTTTACTTATAGCTGGGAAATTACTGGAAAAGTTTATGCTTGTTGCTCACCACTTCTTTAAAGTGGGGAAACTCCCTAGAGTATTCAAACACACCTTAATCACACTTATCCCCAAGATCAAGCACTCCAATTCATTATCCAACTACACCCATTTCTTTATGCAATTTCTTTTATAAAGTGGTGGCTAAAGTTAATTAGATTAAAGCATGTCATCCCTCATATTATTCATTCAACTCAATCTGATTAAGGGTAGAGATATTTCGATAATATCTCTATGGCCCATGAAATTGTTACGGTTTACAAAAAATAGTCGATTACTTTTAGCCAAGATTGATCTTCAAAGGCTTTTGATTTAATCAATCGTCGCTTTATTTCAATATGGCCCAAAAGGGTTCCCACCAAAATTTCTTAATTGGGTCCAAGCATGCATCAATGACATTCCTTTTCTATTGTGCTCAATGGGAAATTAAAGGATTCTTCCACTCTTCAAATGGTCTTAGGCAGGGGTATCCTCTCTCCCCCTTCTTATTCACAATAGCCATGGATTCATTTTCTTGTTTTCTGGAGGAGCAGGTCAATTCTAACAAATTCTTTCCTATCTCTATTGATAATAATTCCTCTTCTCATTTACTATTTGCTGATGACCTTCTGTTTATGGGAAAAGCTTGTCATAGCTCAATCTTCGCATTAAAAGATGTATTAAGCAGATTTGCTGATTATCTCGGCTTGGAAGTTAATAGGGGGAAATCCTTAACTGCTTTTCGATCTAGTCACTCTTATAATTTGTTTGGAGAGATGCTTAATATTAATATTGGTACTTTTCCTTTTAAATACTCTCCCCTCACTCGTAAGGTAAATCTTATCACTTTAACCCTCTTTTGATAAGCTACAACTTTGGTCGGTTGGAAGAGTAAAGCCGCCTTTTGGGGAAGATACCAACTTCTAAGAGCTGGAACAACTACCTTTACTATTGGTTAAGATCTATTTCTTTCCCTAAATGCATTCATAAAAGAATTTCTTCAATTATGGTTAACTTCTTCTATCATAATGGGGAATCCAAAAGCTTCATTTAATCTCCGAACAAACCGCTATGCCTCAAATAGAGGGGGCTGATTCAATTGATACTCAATGTTCTATGCAAAATTAAATGCATATGGAAAATATTTAATCCTCTTCTCCTTTGCCCACCGTGTCGAAGCAAATATATCTCCTTATGG
The DNA here is from genome assembly GCA_021442155.1 of Cymbidium sinense. Classification (NCBI taxonomy): domain Eukaryota; kingdom Viridiplantae; phylum Streptophyta; class Magnoliopsida; order Asparagales; family Orchidaceae; genus Cymbidium; species Cymbidium sinense. Next base: position 73,180,534 of record CM038227.1, on the reverse strand, counting down.
AAAATTGATTTGGGTAGAACTTCTTCTTTGTGGAAAGAGTTGAAGCATTTGGCTCGTTTTTACAGGAATAAAATTGAGCTGCTTCCTTGTGAGAATTCTTCTTTATCTCTGTTTTTTTGATCCCTGGTGTAAGTGATTTTCCTTACATTAGCTGCTTGGAAATGAATGTTTTAGGCTGTTTGACAAACCTGCTAAAGCTTCGTTTATGGGTTTTTTTTCATGAGGGATCTTTGACTATTCCCTCGGGTATTCAATTGCTTTCAGCTGAATGCTATAATTATCTGAATAACTTTACTCCTAAGTAGCCTGCAGATTTGTATCTTTGGGACTCATACTCGGTTTTGAAATCTGAAATTATTCTGAATTCCCTATTTGAGACCCCTAAAGTCAGTTGGGTACATGAGATTTGGTTCAAAGGTAATGCCTTAAATTATGCTTTATTTTGCTGGATGGCTTACAATAAAGGCTTGAAAACATTTGATACTCTTGCTGTAAGAGGACTGGGAGTTACTCAATTATATTTTTCTGCAAATGTGAATTGGAATCTCATTCCCACTTATTCTTTGAATGTCATATGTCAATGAAATTGGTTAAGAAATTACTCTCATGTGGCAGTTATATACTTATTCCTACTACTCTACCATAATTTAGTAGTATTTATCATAAAATTTTGGCGATTTTGTTATCTTATTATTGCTATTATGACAACTGTATATGGAAAGAACGAGACTATAGGCTTCATATGCGCATGCCTAACACATTTGAATGGTCGAAAATCGCTGCTCCACTATTGCTTATAAGTTAAGAAGATGGAAATTCAAGGAAGGGTGGTCTGTCGATATCTTACTAATTTTATATGGCTGGAGAAACTTTGTATAATTTTTTCGACCGTTCTCTTAGAATTCTTTGCTCTTTTGCTCGTACTGTTATTCTCTGTCGAGGCTCTGATGATCTTCAATTTATTTCAGATAGAGGCGATTGATGCTGTTATGCTTGTTTTTCATGGCTGAAACCAGGTTATCATTTATCTTAACCCGATTCTAGGCTTGTTGACAAAACTTCGGATGGCAGTCATGCTTGCCTGCTATGGACCTCTATCTTTACCTCTATGCCTGAATTTTCAACAGATACTACTGATCTGAGTCCTTAAATCGACAGTTTAGCTTGTTTTGTTTTGCTGGTTTATACCAGTCATTTTGCGTTTTTATTAGTTTCATTTTTTCACTGATCAAATATGACCTTTGTAAGTTTTGTTTTGTATTTAAACATTTGGAATGAAAGGACATCGCCCTTAATTTTTCCAAAAAAATAACTCGTTTCATAGCAGAGAGAATATAGAAAAAGGCTCCTGGTCATTTGCATGGCCTAGGATCTCTCTCATTTTTTTTGGCAGCTCTCTTTCGTTCCCTCACTCGCTCTTGCTCCACTGCAGATCGTGCAAGGAAGCAGACCTGCGTTTTCGGCTCCAGCTTGTGGCGTTGTTTCCTCCCGCTCTCTCTAAAAATCTCGCACAACACAGCAGGTTGAGCCTGCCGTCTCTCCCTTTCTTCCTCCCTATTCTCGTCGGCTCAAAAGCTTCACTCATTACAGCAGCTCTCTCTCTCTCTCTCTCTCTCTCTCTCTTTGTTTCTCTCTCTTTATGATTTACAGGAAACCAAAAGAGAAAAGAAAAATAAGTTTGATGCCCTCTCTCCTGCTCTCTCTTTCTCTTTGTCTCCCTTTCTCTCTCTTTGTGATTTACAGAAACCAAAGAGAAAACAAGTTTGCTGCTCTCTCTCCATCTCTCTCTCTTTCTATCTCCCTTTCTCTCTCTTTGTGATTTACAGGAAACCAAAAGAGAAAAGAAAAAAAAATAAGTTTGCTGCTCTCTCTCCAGCTGTCTCTCTTTCTCTCTCTTTGTGATTTATCGGAAACTGAAAAGAAAAAATAAAGCTTGCCGTCTATTTCCCTCTCTCTTTCTCTTGGTCTCTTTCTCCTTCTCTTTCTCTCTCTCTCTCTCTCTCTCTCTCTCTCTCTCTCTGTGGTTTACAGGAAACCGAAGAAAAAAAAAAAGGAATTTGCTGCTCAACCCGAGTCCCTTTGTACCCTACACCTTGCGCCGCAAATTCATTCTTCCATTTTCTACTATCAGCCATCCCTTCTCCAGCATATCACCTTCATCTAACAACATACGGCTTCCTATCCTTCCCATTTGAATGGAGATCTTAATGCATGTTTCACGTGAAGTGCAGCAACCATGTTATCAGCTTCTTAATTCGTAAACTAGTCCAAAAGTTGTACGACTATAAGTGTTTGCTGCCATATAGTTATTCTGCCTGCCCATGTTTTGTCTAAATTAATTTTTTCTTTTTTTTTCCAACAAGCTATATAAACTCATCCATATAGGATTGTTCCAACATCATATAAAAAATTCTTCTTAGCAGGACTTCAACTCCATTTTCATTTCAGCTACAAAATAGTTTCGTATCTCAAAAAGAGTAATTTGATATTCTTAAATTAGCTTGTTATAGATTTGAGGGACAATTCATTATTCTTATTAATTATAAGATAAATTAAAGGGATATAAAAATTAATTAATTGAAGACTGAACATTCAAGAACATATATGTATATTTTGTGCTATGCAGGTATGAAGATCTCGTTATGCTCGGCAGAGGTGATGAGTTTGAAGACTTTGTTATGCTCAGTAGAGTTAACGGGTAGAAGACTATGATTATAGTGTTGTAAGACACGGCCGTTATCTTTCATAGAGGACGGGGAAGGCTAATAACCTCAGATGTAGCTGCTAGGATGATCTTGGAGGCTGGTAAAATTTGAACTAATAATGGGCCCAAATAAACATAAGTATAATATAAAACTAAAAAAAATGCATAATAATAATTAAAATAAAAAAAATTAAGAAACAAAAATATTATTTGTAAAATAAAATCAATTTAAAAAAAAAAGGAGAGAAAGACAAAACTTACTAGAGGATTTAGGACTTCACTCCAAAACACAAGCAGAACATTCTCACACACTCAGAACCTTCAGATGACTTAACAGGACTAAATTGATTTGAATGAAAATGAACTGAACAGTCTGTCTATATATAGACAAGAAAAGATGCTCTGTGGGGACCATTTAAAATAAAATAAGCTATATAAAGACGAATTTTGCCACCCAAGTAAAGCCTAAATTTTTGAAATAATATCTTGTCGAATTAAAATGGAATCGAGTTGAAGAATACGTTAATTTTAAATTTCTTACGCCTTGAATTGCAACACATCGCAAGCGAGCGTAAGCGTTAATTAAGGCTTCAATTGAACTATTGCATTATGAAGTTGGCCTATATTCAAATTTATCATCTCAAAATGTATGCAAATAATCAAAATTTTAATAAAATAGATAGTACACAAATCACGAGGCAACCTAATATTCAAATTTGTGTTATCAAGATTCACTTAAATAATTCAATGGAATGAGCTTTGTACACATTAGGAGTCATGATTAAAACTCAAATTCAATGTCTTAAAATTGTACAAGCATTCTTGATACACCCGTATGGCCCGATACTATGCTGAATGCATAAACTTAGTGTTTGAGGATCTTTGCGTGATTTCGGTTGGGCTATGTCTAGGTTAACAAAACCTAATGATGTTATTATAGCTTTTCGATGGAAAATCTTTGAGAAGCTAATTACGTCATTAGGGAGTATAACACTATCTCTAACTCCCGATGATAGCTGAGTTGATTGAAGATATCAACTGGAGGGGTAACTATTATCAAAATATTTAAGATATTATATTCAATATTTTCAAATTCAAAATTCTCAAAATATGAATCTAGGTCTGATCATTTATTATTAAATTGATAGAGTCAACAAGATCTAAAATAATAAATTAAATGATTTAAACAGCCGCATGGGCCCTAACACTATGTTGAATGCTTAAATTTAGTGTCTGAGGATGCTGCATGGGTGATTCCCAGTTTAGTCTTAGGATCGGGTCCGGGTTAAAAAAACCTAAAAAAATCCATTAATTATATTATAATACCTTCAGTCTAATAAAACATCTGAAAAGATAATTTTATCATATGACAGTTGATCTGATCCTCTATTATTAAATTAATAGAGTCGACAGGATCTAAAACAGCAAAATAATAAACCTCTCCGATGATGGCTGTGTTGAATGAAGATTTCAACCAGAGAGAATAATTACCATCAAAATATGCGAGCTCAAATCAAATTAATCAAATTCAAATATCAATGCAAACATAAAATCACATAAATCACCAAGTTCTAAATATCAAAATGAAATTTAATCTAAAAATTTAAAGCTAAAAATCAATCCATCTTTCACAATTGTTTGCTGAAGGTGACAAATTAAGAAAACCCTAGCTCACAAAGGAGCCAAAGTCAAATCAAGTACACAACTATATTTACTCTCAAACAATCTCATGCCAGCAAGGACATGGCCCGTGTCCTCTGACTGTGTGGCTTGGCCAGTAGGCTCCACACATGATGCATTTACGACCAGAGTCCTCTGACCGGGTGGTTGTCGCTAAATGACACCATTATATTACGGTCACGAATGTAGCCCGTATGCTACCCAATGGCTCTGCCCTTTGAGTTGTGAATCATAGGGTATACTTGATTGGATAAAAAGCTCTCTATCAGCTAAAGTAGACTTAAGTTTGTCTCTTTAGAAACACCACCCAGTCTACAAGGATTTCTTGGATGATGCAACCCATGGGCTGGCGAGGATCTTCGATCAGTTGGGTCGTACCTCCTCACTAAGTAGACTAGGGATCCACAGGGATAGCTATGGGATCTAGATGGACGTCATCACTCCCCAACCATCGACTTTAAGTTAAGCAGAATGAATTTCATAAATCTAAATTCTAAAACTCCACGTCTTTATTATATGCTCTTAGCGACTAACGATTAGCCTTAGCGAAAGTTCTCTCGACATTGAGGGGTAATTAACTATAGATGCTTGTGCCTATAGGAAACCTAGAACTAGATCTAAAGTCCTCACAAAATGAGAGCGAAATCTCTGAGTAGTGTCTTATCTAATATTCCATCTGCTTTCTGAAAATTTCAGCGACACTTTAAATCACTCTCTTCATCAAAGAGGTCGGTGGCCTTATATGTGAGTTAAAATAAATAAATACATAAATTTAGAATTTATTTTGTATTTGTGAATATATTGTAAATTCATAATTATATCTCAAAAATACGAATATTTGGAAGAATTAATCATTAACTTTTCAAAATATAAATATATTTATTGAAACACAAAAGATATTCAGTTACAAAGTTATGAAATATAGCTGAGCTTTAATTTCTGAGATCTCTTACATTAGGAACTAAACATATAGTTGTCTAGAGTTCTCAAATAAATTTAATTTAATAAATTAATTTTCCCAATGATGGCTGTGGCGAGCGTAGATTTCAAGCAGGGTATTACTATTATTCAGATTTTTAAACTTTTGTATCTTAAATTCAATTTCTAAATACAAGTTGTTGACTCATCCTTTGCTAACAAAAGAATAGAGTTGACAATGTCTACGATGATGATTGTGTTGATTGAGAATATCAATCAAACGGGTTTATTATTATTTAAAAAAAATTTAAAAAAATTTCAATGCTTAGTCAAATTCCTATTAACTATCAAATTTTCCAGAAAATTTCAAAATAAGAGAATTGATTAAATGAAAATTCATCATAAAAAACAATTTAAAAAAATAAATAAATTGATCAATCCGCCTTCTGCAATTATTTGTCAAGGGTGACAAATTTATGTTAATTTAAACTCACATAGAAGCTAATGTCATAGTATGTATACTGTTACGTTCGCACTCAAAATATTTTATATCGATGGGGCGTGACTCACATCCTCATTTCGTGGTTTGGTGTAGGCTCCGCTGGCGTTCTGACGAGCCCTTTGACTATTAGTTTGGCGGTAGGATCCATTATATTATGATCATAACTGTAGCTCATATGTCCCCAATGATTTTCTACCCCTTTTACTTGTGGATTATATGCTATACCTAATAGGACAAAAAGCCATTTGTTAGTTATGGTTGACTAAAAAATTATACCTTGAGACAAATATCAACCATAGTCAAGGTCTTGGATAATCTGACATAGCTGGCGAGAGGATCCTTTGGTTGATTGGGTGACCATCCTCTAAAGTGGAGGAGATCATGATAGTCCGGGATAACGGAATCATGTGATCTTGATCGGGGGCGCCAACATTTCCCCAACCATATGCTTCAAGCATAAAAGAAATGATGAATTTCATCAAATTTTAAATCTGAATTGTTGCTACTTCTTATCATTTGATAGCGACTATTATTTGAAAGAACTCTCTCACTAATTGGGGAAGAGTAATTAATTATAAATCTTTATAGAAAATTTGGAACCAGATCTAAAGTTCTTACAAAATTAGGCGAAATCTCTAGTTAGTCTCTTATTTATCTCTTACAAATAATTATCTACCTTCTAAAAATTTAGTTCATCACAAATTTATACTCTAATTTCCTTTGAGAGGTTGGACGTGAATTTTCGAAGCCCACGACAAGTAGTTAAGTTTTAGCTAATTAGGATTATTGAATTTCACATGCAATCTGTCCCATAAAATCCTCGTACCAATGTCCAATTTCATCTGGAATTTGCTACGCGTCTTTCGTACTCACGTCTCCATCTGTTCGCTTCGTAAAAAAAAAGAAATTTTCAATAGTGCATAGGATTTCTCTGTGAGGTTCTCTCCCAACTATCTCTCGATCTCACTTCAATTCAAGAGCCCAGCAAACGCAGCCTTCTTCCTCTCCATTACCTTTCCCATTCATGAAAAGCTTTCCCTCATGTGCATCTGGCCGACAGCAACGCGTGCCTCCCATTTCATCTCCAATAACGAAAAACGTAGCTCGATTCACTCTCTCAGCATTCACCTAAAAATTCTTCCTCTTCCTCTTCAACACTCTCATGTCCTCCTCTTCTCTCTCGCAACCTTCTACACATCCCGCCAGCATCACCCCACCTCTCTGAACGCTGCTCACACTGTCCTTCTCTTTCTGGACATTACACATCATCTCTCTTGCTTCATCTCCGAATCCTCCAAATCCTCGTCTCCATCTCCATTTTCAGAGTCTTCCTTTTGCGAACAGCTATCCCGATCTCCTAGTTTCGACTTACACAGCTCGCAACAACTCAAGTCTCCACATCGAGCAGCTACAACAGCCCTCATCTCTCAGCCCCATCTCCACAAATTCCCGTTGGTAACCTTCCAGCCACACCAAATTTGCAGATCCATCCAAAACCTGCAACTACCAAAGTCAATTCCCTCGTCCAGTAACATCTGTCTAAATATATTAGATCGCCACAACCTGCTGCTTACCTGGTTCCTCTATCAGACGACACTGTACATCTCTTCTTACCTCCTCTCTCTGTCTCTTTTTCTTTGTTTCTTTCTTGTCCTATGTATAAGCCAAGCAACCAACTCAACTATCTCTAATCTGCTTGGCTTGAATTCATAAACAGTAAGATTCAAACAATTACTTATATTTCTAAATAGATGTCATATCCTCCCACGAACTCAACAATAAATCACTTCTTGAATCTCCGCAACCCAAACAACCTTTAATTTTAGAGTTATCGACAACAGTCTTCTTTATTTGCTTTGTCGAGTCTCCCTCACAACAACCTACCCTTAATCTGACTTCGCTCCCTTTGTTTATTTAAAAAAAAAACTAATCAAAATCAGAAAAATCAAATCATTTTTAATCAACACGCACGGTCTGTCATCGTTGCTCGCAATAAAAGTATAGTTTTCGAAACTCAAAAATAAGTACTCACGTGTGTCGTGATTTCGTCAGAAAAAAAAAAATTAATTAAAGTATTGACATGTGTTGGGACTCGAGCTGGCGAGAAAATATATTATCATTTATGCTAGTGTTGGTAGACCTCACTGTATCTAAGGCAACGTTGTGAGCATTAAAGACTCAGCTGCGATATCTCAAAATACAAATCTTCATATCTAAGAGGCATTTATTTGGTTACATTTGAAATCTGATGTAAAGGAATTGATATAAAAGGATTACTTTATAGTTATTTGGTTGAGGAATTCATGATTTTTTACATTTTGTTTGGTTGATAAAATGTAATGTAAAATAAATTGAAGGTTTGGGCGTCGTGGTGGGGTTGCGGCGGCCGTGGCGGCGTCTGATGGCTGACGGTGTGGTATTCCAAAATGCACGCTATCAAACAACCCCTAACAATAATGATGAATAAACCTTTGCATCCTGAAGTATCCCATTCTACGATCACGATGTCGTGATATTATTGAAATTATAGGGGATTTTGAATCAAATTTCAAATAGCTCAAATAAAATAAACAAATAGTCTAAAATGAAAAATTCTGCAAGATGAATCAAATCAACCTATGAATATTAAGCATATAATAAAAGGAAAAGGCTTACATGGTATTAAGTGAAGAACAAAAATACCTGCTTTGATCGCGGCACAATCTCTTAGTTTCAAAATCCCTCCAATTCCCTCCAAGCCTTCTTAAGAACTAAAATGGAATAGAACGAAGATAATAACATTTCAATTTATAAGAAGATAAAGACATCTTTGTGGGATTCACTCTTAATTAAAATAATAATTAATTATGGTAATGAGTACAACGTAAAATTGTGTGGTAGCCTCATCTTATTTTGTTCCACACAATATTAGATCCGTAGTATTTATCTACGAGCGGATAGAAGGCTGATTAAATAGATAATGAATCAAAATCATATGAATTGAGTCCAAGATACTTCAAAGAGGGTTGAAAAGATGCTCTCAATTGATTTGATAAAAAAATAATCAAATGACGAATGTAAAATACAAAAAATTATTTATGATGAGGCTCGACAATGACAATTCCAAACGTGCAACGAAAATATCTACGAGAGTAAATGATAAAATGATCATATAATAAATTAAGAAAATTAAACTTAAGAGTAATTTAAATTAGGTGTTTCCTTGTCAGGTAAATCAAAATTAATTAGCGTACATACTTTATTTGAATTGAATTAATATAGTATGTTATTAAATTAAGTTAAATTTAAAATAATCACTTTTTTATTTTGTCAACATATTTTAGCTAAGTGATTATAACAAAAAAAATTATAATTGTAATATATTTGTTATTATTATTATAAAAATGTTGGTATTTAATAAAAGAAAGTCAAAATCAAATTAACTTTAAATCAGGATTAACGCACAACCATTGAAATTTTAAAAAAATTATAATACAATCATTAAAATTTAACAAAAACAAAAGTAGTTTTCCTTATCAGATCGACATCCGGTTAGTAAAACTAAGATTTTATGTGCGCGTAGAGAATTTTATTCGTAGATGCGAGATCTTCGTCGTAGCCCAAAATTATCCAACACACAAGCAGTGGATATGAACACGGTTATAAAAACCCAAGGAAAATCACGGCCTTGCACCAGAACTTTCACTATGTGTTAAAGATACGTGTCCTTGCTTCGTTAGTTCGGAGAAGAAGGTGTTTCGAAAACAATATTCAGTGAAAATACAATATCTCAACTCCAACCTAAGGGAGAAGTTTCCCAAAAGCGCAGAACGGATCTTCCGGGAGCAACCTCTTGATCTTCGAGAAAAGAGAACCGGTCTTTTAGTCCTCCTCATCTCCTGGGCGAAGCCTCGATCTTCGTGCACTATTGGTGGTGGCACGGTGGTGATAGATCACGGCCAAGGTCGACGGTGGTTCTCGAGCTCGGTCTTCCAATCGATTCGGCCCTCTAAGGTGAGAATGAGGCTCATTTATAGATTTTTTGGGAGTGGCCTTGTAAATTGTGGAAAACTCCAACCACTCCCATCTGACGGCCCTCACGATCCCGACGGACGGTGTATTTTGATGATCCGGTGCCTTAATGATGTCGGAATTGGGAGATCTTGGATTCGTTGGATTCGTCTTGACGAGCCGCCGACCACTATAAATATGTCGAGTTTGGTGACCATTTGGCTAATCAGATCCATTTTCATGCCCCCGATAGCTTGATCCGAGTCGATCGATTCGGATCGACTATGCTTGATGTTTATGTTCGTCTCATCGACGGTGTTGATTATTGTTGCTAGAGAATTTTATTCCCAGATGCGAGATCTTCGTCAGCCCAAAATTATCCAACACACAAGCGGGATATGAACACGGGTTATATGGAAAACCCGCTATGAAAACCACGGGCCTTGCCCTCAGAACTTTCACTATGTGTTCAAAGATACGTCCTTGCTTCGTTAGTTCGAGAAGAAGGTGTTTCTGCAAACAATATTCCGAGTGTAGAAAAATACAATATCTCCAACTCCAACCCAAGGAGAAGTTTCCCAAAAGCGGCAGACAGATCTTTGGGAGCAACCTCTTGATCTTCGGGGAGAAAAGAGCACAACCGGTCTTTTCTAGTCCTCCTGCATCTCCTAAGGGCGCTCGATCTTCGTGGTGGCACTGGTGGTGATAGATCGTCAAGGTCGTGGGTTCTCGAGCTCTGGTCTTCCAATCGACTCGTCCTCTAAGGTGAGAATGAGGCTCATTTATAGATTTTTTTGGGAGGCGTGGCCTTGTAAATTGGTGGAAAACTCCAACCACTCCCATGGACGCCCAGCGATCCCCGATCGACGGTGTATTTTGATGATCTAGGTGCCTTAATGATGTCAGAATTGGGTGATCTTGGATTCGTTGGATTCGTCTTGACGAGCCGCCGATCGACTATAAATATGTCGCTTTTGGTGACCATTTGGCTAATCAGATCCATTTTCATGCCCGATAGCTTGATCGATTCAAGCTCGGATATTATGCTTGATGTTGCTATGTTCGCCTCATCGACGCTTGACTATAGGCTTGCTGAAATCGTGATTAGATCAAGCATTTCAAAATGCCTTGAGATTCGCTTGATCGATTAATTTTCTCGAGGATGTATCAATATGCTTAATATATACATGTTAAATAGAATAACATTAATCTAAGCCTCGCTTATACATGACATTTATATTAAATTATAATACGTTCATTCATATTTAAAAATTAGTAGAAAACTGAATTTAAATAAATTTTTAATTTAAATTGAGATTATAATAATTTTCATTTCTTGGTTTTATTCGAAAAAAGAGTAATAATAGAAACAAAATAATTAAATAAAAAATCTCTTCGTACTGTAGATACATGTCCGTGCATTGCATCTCGTTCTATGCATTTCACAATAAACTAAGGTTGTTTGTGAACTGCGCAAGATGCAAATCACGCTGAACTATTTGTTTCATAACTTATTTTCCTCCTCAGAATCGAGCGCCGCTTCGGGAGGAAGCGTGGTCCAATTCCTTCTATACTCCCTAAAATATCCATTCAGAGGCTAATTTCGTGAGAAACCATCACACGCCGCTCTTATCTTGTGCCTTCTTCACAGGAAACTCTCGATCGTCGGCCTTGCCCCCTCGCAGTCACTCGCTTGGAACCGTAGGCCTCCCTCGTAAGCTGACAGTAGCTATTGCCCATGCTTCTCATTTCAACTCACTTGCTCACTTCAGTCTCAAAGGTAAATAGCCTTCATTAGTCCATAATTATCACATCTATTGAACACTCTTTTGAAAGCTACTTTATTTTTGATCTCACCAATAGCAGTTAGCTCACCATCGCTCCACCCATCTTCGATATCTACGATCTTCCCTATTCTCTTATCTCGTATTCCTATTTTATCTCATTCTAGCCCTCTTATTTTCTTGGTATCTATAGTGTGTGATTCATCTATCCCATCCCGTGTAATTCTTCAATTTACTGTTCTGTGATATTAAGTGAAATAGATTAGGAAATGCACTAATAGTATTGATAGAATTTATGCAAAATAGGCTAGATACTTATTGCAGCACTCGCCACGGATGAATGGGGAATGAAATTCACAAATTTAGCTTAAAAAAGTTTAGGTAGGATGTATAGTGATGCTTACTTGCTTCTTTAGGTTGAAATATTACTAAAAATTGAATAGATGTTCAATATATAAGAAATTTGTTCAGCATAAATATATTACCTATTTGTTCAAAACTACTGCATCTTACTTCCAAGTGCATTAGTGAAAATAAAATTGGGATTTGAGAGTGTGGATGGTTGTTTTTTGAGGATTTTGGACCGCACCAAATTTTATTGGGCACTCAAATTTGAAGAGCCATATTATCTTATGGTCTTTTGGGGTTGTTTTGTATAATTTTTCATGTTTTAAAACACTTTTGCTCTTTGCTAGTGCTCATGCTGGTGATCTTTGGTTATTGGTTTGGCTTTGTTACTTGTTTTTTTCCCTGACTGATTTATTCTGGTTTAGTGCTGGTGTTCTCTTATTGTAGTGCTTGGGCTTGTTACTATTCTTGGTGGTAGTTTTGTCTCGGGTCTTGGTCTGTCCTACTATATGGTATCAGATCCTGGTGCTTGGTGGCTGTTTCTCTCTGGTGAGTGCTTTGGTTGTGATGATATTGATGTTTTTCTTTTTATCTTTAAGGCTGATAGCATTTTATGTGATTGTAACTTTTTTTTTTTGAAGCTTGGATGCTCACATATGGTGTTGCTCTTTGGGATTGATTTTGACTAAGCCTGTGCTTTCTTTCTTGTTTTGCTTTAACATCCCTTCATACACACTTGCTTATTTCCTTTTTGAGCTTCTTGTAGGTATTTTTATAGGGTGTTGCCTTGAAGTGGTTTTGATCTTTTCTCATGAGGGAACTAGTGCTATTTGATTTTGGCTTTTGCTTTTTCTTTATTCTATTTTTTATATTAGTTAGGAGAATTTTCTCCTTAGGATTATTGTATCTCTTTGAAGCATTAACTTTAAGATTTTTTCCATTTAAGCATTGTGTATCTTCTTTTGGGTAATAAAATTTCTATCTTTTTGTGGAAAAAATATATATATTACAATTTGGAGAGTTATGGGTGTGAATGGTTAAAACTTGATTTCTCGAGATAATTAGGAAGGAATATGTATTTGAGAGTTTGGATAAGAGAGAGAAAGAGTAAATATATTTATAAAATTGAATATAATTTACTAATTAAACCCAATACTCCAAATAATATTCAGACATTCATTATTTATATCTAACATGCAAATTAGCATATTGTGATAACCTTAACGTTCTTTTTGTTTTATTTAAATTCATCTAACATATATTTATTAAAAAAAGAATAAAAAAGGTCGAATTCTCTCTGTAAGATGATTCTATTTTGTTAACTATATGCTCATAGGGATATTTTAGTCTTTTATACATAGACAGTAGCAGTACAACAGATTTTGAACTGAGTTTTGCAAACAGAATCACACCTTTAGCAGTAACAACTTCCTATCACTAGCTTCTTCTGCAGCAGCTTCACAATTGCTTCTCAAACAACGGTTATATACCAAACGCAAGCTCTAATATCATTTTATTCTTCTCTCATTCAAGGCAAAAGCTTCTTCCTTCCCTTGCTTTCCACACACACACACAGAGCGCAAAACATTATCTTTGATTTTATTCTTATCTCTTTGATTCTTTGTTCACCCCTTTCCCTCACTTCGATGGTGGCGACTCAATGTATGCTCAATCTCACCATTAATAGTAAAACATATTGTGTTTAAATATAGCTCAACAATACTAATAATAAATAAGTGATACTGCATATAGCATCTAAACATGTTAAACATTATGCTCTCTTAAGCTTATTTTGCCAATAAAAAAATTAACATTAATGACATTCATCATGAATCAAAACATAAATATCACCTTATTGCTTACTTATTCACAATAATATAATAGAAATAAACAAGAATTTTGAACATATTACATCAAATTCTCATTACACTTTTATACCTCTCAATTATTTCAAATACACTTAGTCAAGCATTAATGTCACTTATATATTCACACATTCATTTAAATATTTATTTAATCTCTTATATCTCTTTATGCATAATATTATTTATTTATTTATGTAGGCTATTATTTCTCACAATATTAATTGATATGTTCACTCTGAATTGTAGTATATTTATAAGAAAGTATATATATATATATATAATATAGAATGGAATTATATTCTGATAAAATTATACTTAAAATTTTGCTTATTATAGTTATTATAACTCACGAACATGCATATGATAAAACTACAGCCATTTAAATGATTTATGTTAATGGATTTTTTGTGGACTCGAAAAAGTTTTCGGGACTTCAAATTAGAAAGCATTTATATATTAATATTAGGATTATCATAAAGCTTAATTGTAAAATAAATCCAATCAAATGGCCGAAGTCGTTGCCTTCTTCAGATAGATCAATGAACCAAAATATCAGGACTTTGTACGCCTCCTGCGACACATCGAAAAATCCTGATTTTCCGGGACATCGTACACTGCTTCGCCGCTTGAATTGTCCTATCTGTTTCTCATTTAACAAAAAAAAAAAAAAAAAGAAAGTTTTTTTTACCAAACCTAAAAATTATCTAAAAGCAGGATAATTCTGACGACCTGCTGCTAACAATACTTCCCTCTCTAATCCCCGCTTCTCCCACTGAAATCCCATCTCCTCTCTCTCGCCCGCCTCTTCCTCTTCCACACCAACCTTTCCCCGTCCCAGCCTAAGCCACCGCCAAACAGCCCACTCCAGGCTTCAACAGCCTCGTCCACTGGATGTCCCTCTCGTCATGCATGCATCTCGTTTCACCAAACGTAACACACCTCCACCGCCAACGAGGGTCGCCGGTGAACCAACCCAGATCCCTCCCAAACCGAATCTCAACTACCACTCTCTCTCTCTCTCAAAATCGAGAGAAAAAAAATCACACCTTTCTTTTTCTTCTCCGCCAGCCACTCTCTCTCCTCTCTCTCAAAATCTATCCAAATCGAAGAAAATATTTTCTTCTGACTCCCGTTTCTGTTTATCTGATATACATATATATATATATATATATATATATATATATATATATATATATATATATATATATATATATAT
This sequence comes from Cymbidium sinense, assembly GCA_021442155.1. Taxonomy (NCBI): domain Eukaryota; kingdom Viridiplantae; phylum Streptophyta; class Magnoliopsida; order Asparagales; family Orchidaceae; genus Cymbidium; species Cymbidium sinense. Next base: position 73,165,527 of record CM038227.1, on the reverse strand, counting down.
ATATATATATATATATATAGAATATTATAGATATTTTATCTAATATTTTTCTATACTTAAAAAAATAAATTTCACTTTTAAAAAATACATGATATTTTTAATATAATATTAAAAATTAGGATTATATATATATATATATATATATATATATATATATATATATATATATATATATATATATATTATATCTCTCTCTCTCTTCTCTCGCTCTCTCTAATTACAAAAAATTATTACGTGCAGAGTCCATCCGGACTCCAATCAATTTTTTTTTTTAATTTATAAAGAAAAAAATGGAGCCTTCTTATTGGAGTTTGCACGGTGCGGAATAATCTCTGGTTACTGTTTAATCTTCTTTCTCTCTTTTCTCTCTCTTCCTCTCTCTCTACATGCCCAATACCAAAACAAAAAACAAAAAATATTTTTTTTATTTATTTTACTTTACTTCGCTGCCTCTCTCTCTCTCTCTCTTCTCTCTCATTCTTTTTTATTAAAATAAAGATATATATATATATATATATATATATATATATATATATATATATATATATAATATGTTTACATAAATAAAAATATATATAAAAACAAAAACTGGAAATTAGAAAAAAATGATATTATTTTATCGGTGATTTTACCACTTTGTGTTCTAATTGTATAAAAGTATAATATGATGTGTGAAATAATAAAAATGTGTACTATAAGTTCCTCTATATAGCTCTCTCAACATAGTATGGAAAATGTGTTTTTTTTGGCAGATTTGAAGATCTTATACATGTCTTTTTTGGCCATTATGTTTACACACTCATACACATTTTTTTTTAGCATAGTGACCCAATGTTCTTGACCTTCTAATGGAGGAGGTAACATCATAATATTGTTAGAATAATGTTGAAAAATACACATACTCAAGACTAACATTAAACAAAATGAATAGATATAATCAATATTGAATATAAAAAAAAAATGCAAAGACAGGAAAAGAGGATTACAAAAGACTTAAAAAAAGGAGCACAAATAGATGAGCTCGTAAGCCTCCAAAATGCACCTTAAATTTATGTGAATATGCTAATAGAAGAAAGAGGAAATGGTAGAATGAGAATCATTCCACCCCTCTTATTTATAGAGGACAAGAAAGCCAAATGTGGGACCCACCTAATTAGGACTTTCCACACTTTGAGAATGAGGATCATTCTATTAATAATTTAAATGTGCATGATTTTCATATATAAGCATTTAGGAAATAAGATCTATCACAAATTAAGAATTTAGGAAAAAATATCTAAATCGTGACGAACTAAGAAATAAGTCGTCCGGTGGCGACTCGATGATCGACGGCGAAGCTCTCCCTGGCGGTGATGACCTCCCTGGGCGCGTGCATTTGAAATCCGGCGGTGGAACGGGGGAGCCAACGGATTAGGATGAAAATAGAAAGCAGATCGCGATCTCCCCCTCACGGGTTTTGCCCAGATAAGTCGTCTGACGATTCGACGGCGCGGATGCCACGTTACACCGCCGTCCGTTACTCGTCCTAATTTTGTAAGAGCCAGTTGTCCGTTGGATGGACCGACGTGGCATCAGCATAATTGCCGTCTGCACGGACGACTGGGCCTATTATGCTAAATTTTTTTTGGTGCCTAAATTACTAATTACGATTAATATTTAAGCTAAAAAATTTTGCCGTTGAAGTGCATGCAAATAAATTTAAGATACGAGCATACACAAATTTCAAAGTGAATTGTTGTGTGAATGATTGCATTAGAATATGTGTGTATAATTAGAATTTTCAAATATGATGAATATTACACACATCCTAAGATAAATTTATATTTGAATTTATTATCTTTAAATAAGTGCAAATAATTTATAAGGTGCAATATAATATGCATGCATATCGAGGTAATTTAATGTTCAAATTATTACACTGATGTGCATGCAAGCAGCTTAGAATTATAAATTAATTGAGCATGTATTTTAAGAGAGGAATGTACATCTGATGTCTTAAAATGAGTACAAATGAATTAAGGAAAAGCTTTTCATGTAGTAAGAGACAATCTTGCACTTTAATTTAGCACATCAAAATACATGCCAATAATCAAAAGTCTTGGATATGTGATTACCTCATGATGTGTGCTAAATTAAAGTTTGTATGTGCTAAACAAGCTCAAAGTCTATTATGTCTCGTAAGATGTGCAGATTTCATAAAATGCACAAAATTCAATGAAATTAAAATTGAACTCCAATGACCCACTTTATCTATATAAAGTCAGAAGTCCCACTTAACCAATATGATCCTCCTCTTTACAAAGATAAGAGTTGACATAATTGGTTGTAAATTTAATACTCAATTTCTAAGGATGATGTTTGATTTATATAATTGCATACCTATATCAAAGGTCTTAGTAGAAAAGTTATATATATATTTAAAATATTTAATTTTCTATTTTAATATAAAAAATACAATCACAATTTGTAGCTATAGACCCGATCCTCTGTTAATAGGCAAAATTGATAATGTATCGATTGTAGATTTCACTTTGGTTCTATCTTAAAAATAAAATTATCAAATTGCAATGTAAATATTCAAATCAATTACATCCCGATGATGGATGTTAAAGAATAATTTTAATCTGTGGTCATTATTATCAAACTATCTAAGATATTTATATTTAATAATCTCAAATTAAAATCATCAAAATATAAGCCTAGATTTGATTCTCTATTATTAAATTAATTAGTTGGATATGGAATAATAAACTAAATGATCAAGTAGACTTATATACCTTAGTGATGGCTGTGTTGATTGTAGAATCCAATCAGATAGGATTATTATTGTTTAAAATTTTAAAGTATTTATATTAAATCGCCACAAATCTAAATTCATAAATACGACTTGTAGACTCATTCCTATACTAGAAAAGAACTCAAGTTGATAAAATTTACCTCGATGATGGCTGTATTGAATAAAGATTTCAGCCAAAGGCAATACTATCATTAAAATTTGTTTAAAATTTCAAATCAAATTTGTATACCCTAAATATCTATTTTAGTGAAAAAAGTCTAATGAATTACTAAGCTCAAAATGATTAAATGGAATTCAATCTCTAAAAACTTAAAGCAAAAATCCAATTCATTCTCCTACCACATTTGTTTGTTGAAGGTGATAAATTGAAAAAAATTCTAGCTCATAAAAGAGTCATTGTCAAGTCAAGTGTACTTATATATTCACACTCAAATAATCTCATGCAAATGACCCATGCCCTCATCCGTATGATTTGGCTAATAAACTTCATAGATGATGTGGTTATGACTAATGTCACATGACCAGGTGGTTATCACCAAATATCATCATTATGTTACGGTCATGACTATAGCTCGTTCTAATGGCTCGTCCCTTGTTTTGAATGAAGATTTCAATCTGATGGGATACTACCATCAATATTTATTTAAAATTTTATATCAAATTTATATAAACAAAATATCAATTTTAGTAAAAATTTTGATGAATTATTAAGCTCAAAATGATTAAATGAATTTAAATCTCTAAAACATAAAGCTAAAATTTAATTCATCCACCTACCGTAATTGTTTATTGAGGTGACAAATTAAGAAAATTTTGCTTACAAAGATGCCAATGTCAAGTCAAGTGTACTACTATATCCACACTCAAATAATCTCATGCTAGTAAGGACATGAGACGTGCTCTCTATCCACATAGTTTGGTTAGTAGGCTCAATATATGATGCAATTATTATCAGAGTCCTATGACCGAGTGGTTACCACCAAATAACACCATTATATTACGATCATGACTATCACCTGTATGTTTTCTGATGGCTCTATCCCTTGAGTTCTGAACCATATGGTGCACTTGATAGGCTAAAAAACCCTTCATCAACTAAGGTATACTTAAGTCTGTCTCCTTAGACAAACACCACCCTTGGTCTACAAAGTCTCCTTACTACACAACTCATGGTGTTTGACAAAGATCCTTTGGTTAGGTTGGTGTTGAATTCACTTTTGGAGTACGACTCATCTTTTCTGTCTTAGACTTAGGAACCTTCTAGGCACTTGGATTTTCCTATTCATAGGATACTTATAGTGATTAAGAGAATACTAAACCAAAGCTCAGAGACTTAGGAAGACATATCCTAAGCTTTAGATATGCATTAGGACAAATAAGTCTTACATATCCTATGGCCTAAACTAACCCATGCTTGTTCACTCATCCAAAATCAACTTCAAGCCAACATAATCAACCTCAATTGAATTTTGTTTCCCATTCAAGCTCCAAGCCAATTTGACTTAGGCCTTAACCTAAGTTCATTCCACCATGATCCTTTGATCCAACCCAAAAGCCCGTTTCAAGTAAACCAAATCCAATTGATTTTCACAAAGGCATTCCAACCATTCAATTGACCATTTCAAAGTCTTCTAATACTTACAATAAAACTAATTGAACTAAATAAATCCAATCAACCAAAGTTGGTACATTTGACCCTAAAGGTCCAAATGAGCGAAATCCAATCACACCTAAATCAATTGCAATTAAGGCCACAAATCAACCTTAAATATATTGAACTCTTCTCAACACCCAATTCCACTAATTCAACTCAATCAACCTAATTGGTCCACTTGACCCAAAGTGGCCTAAATGACCAAATTAACTCAAACTTCAATTCGACTCAAATTAGATTGAATCAACTCATCCAATCCCTTCCATAATGATTATTGATCATCTTGGATAACCCAATTATAATCAATTGAATCAAACTAAAGCAATTTGTCCAATTAACCCGAGTTGACCTAATTGGACCTAAATGACCAAATTAGGCCAAATCACATTCCAACTCCAATTGATGAAACCAATGCCTCTAAAATCAATCATAAATTGATTATTAAACATGATTCAACCTTCAATTAAACCCAATTTGGTCAACCTAACCCAATTGACCCATTTAGGCCAATTGACCCCATTAGCCCAAATTGACCTAAAGGGTCCAACTAAACCAAATCCTTCCCAAATCTAATTGATTCAAATCAACACCTACAATCATTCTCAAAGGGTCAATTGAACCTAAACCATTCCTCTACCCAAGCCAATTTGGCCAATTTGACCAAATTGGTCAACTTAGCCCATTTGGCCTAAATGAACCCATATAAGCCAAAATCAAATTAATTTCAAATTAAACCAAATCAATTGAACCAATACATTCCAAATAATCAATTGAACACACCCAAATCCATGGTTTGAGCCAATTTGACCAATTGATCAACTTAACATAATGAACCCATATGGGTCAAATTGAGCCAAACCCATCCAAACTCTCAGCCTCTTAAGCACCTCCACCTCGGTCCCACACCTCAGCCCGCTCGCGGATGATGATCAAAGGTCGAGCCAATCTCGCGGTTCACTTGGGGAAAAGAGTATACTCATCTCCATCCATTCAAACTTCATCAGGAGTTTCCACACAACATTTTGAGTATTCCAAGACTCTTCCTTGAATCTAGTGCACTCCATCACCGGTGAGGAGCAAAATTAAGAGCTATGTTTCTCCAACTTCACAAAGACCTCACCTCAATTAACTCTTCCCACAGCTTGCCCTCATTCCGGCGAGTCAAAATGAATCGATCCTTGATTGATTTAATCATCAAAAGACACTCCAAGACCAACTCCTATGAGTTTTCTATGAGTTTTTACGATGTCACTTGGTCCATAGATGAATCGACAAGGAGGCGCTCGAGATCTTCTCAGAGCTTTATCTTTTTTAACGGCTACGTCGGTTGGCCGGGCGTCTTTAGCTCCAAATGAGGTAAAATCCAATAGTATATTTTCTCATTAGGTGTTGATATTTTGTGAAAGGACTTGTGATTTTACATGATTTTGATGGTAATATCTCCTTATCTCTTCTCTGAACATTTTAGAGTCAATCTCGCCAACCCATGAGCTCCGGTGAGGTTAGATCAAGCGGCGGAAGGCAAACAATGTCCGTCTTCTGGCGCTCGGGGCATGACAGATCATCGATCGTCCATTCTGGGTGATTAGAATGAACGATCATGATTTAATCTACTAGATTATTCAATTTAATCCTTAAGAAATTACAGGATTAATCTCAGCCATCCAATATGAGATCAGACGACGGGTATGAAATCGCATTCGCCATCGGAGTCATTTCGTCAGCGTTTTAAATAACCTATCCCAGGGCACTACGTAGAAATTCCTAGCAACGACTTCCACATGGCGATGATTTAGGGAGTTAATTAAGCATTAAAAATAAGATTAAATGGCGAACTTTGAAAATTCATAACTAATTATAGAAATATCTAAAAAATATAAATAAACCTATTTTGGAAAGGAAAAATAGAGGAGAATTTAATAAAATTAAATCTCTAATATTTGATCAGTGAATAATGCTTAATTAGGGTTTAAAGTTTAGGCTTATTATCTTAATTAGCGCTTATTACTTGGCAATTTGATCTCTAATTTGATAGGTTGATTCTATGGGATGTCCTCCATGTAATTTTAAGAATTTAAAATCTCTATCATAATTACCCTCCTTAATCAATTTTATATTTATTTAAATTGCTAAATGATAAAAATTAAATAATTAATGATGATTAATCACTATAAATAGTGGGAATGGTGAAGGGAACCCTTTCCTAATTTTTTCCCTAAATTCATTTTGTTGGGAGGGTTAATTAAGACATGTGATAATTAAGGGTTAATTAGGGAAATCAATGGTAAGATAAAGATCAAATTAAATTAATCTTTATTCGTAAGATTTAAATTCAATTCATGGGTTTCCCCTTTATGTGTTTAATAATATAAAGTATTTAAAGAATTTATGGTTAACCTATGGGTGTGAAAAAATCATAAGAGTACTTAATTTAGATTCTTCCTTAATCTAATTAACTCATAAGCATCAGTATAATTGCATTAGGTCCTTTTAGATGCATTGTAAAAATTAATTTCTCATAAGCATATCATTAGAGGCTCATGGTTAAGTAGTTAATCAAATTAAAGAGGCTTAAGAAAGGGTAATTAAATTCATTACTTAAGGATTTGAATTTAATCAATTCATAAAATTCATTTAATCACTTTTCCTTAAATACATTAAGTCATCAATGTGGGATGGGGCAAACATCAAGTATCTTTTCTCCTTTTTAATGTTTTAATAATTCAAACACCAAGATCAAACTTCATAAAATAACTTTGGTTAATCTTAATGTATGTTTATTTGACTTGGTTGTTCTTAGGAATTAATGTGCTTGAATATTTTATGTGGCAATGTTTAATTATTCTTTTCAATCTTTATAAATATGCATGTCACTTGTATCATGTATTCACATTTTTAAATAAAAGAATCAAACAAATATGGTTTATGTATATGTAAGTTGCATATGTTAGGTTAATCTTATTATATGGTGTGGCTATTATCACGAGATAAATCTTAAATTATTTTCAAAATTATAAATAAATGATGTAAATCCAAATTAATGTTGGCTATGAATATCATACTAAATTTACATTCTCTTAATAGGTTAAATATGTTAAAGGATTTTTTTTTATTTTCATAATCAATGTATATGTTTATATATGTTTGAATCTAAGTATATCTGGACATCCCGACAATGAGACTTTAAGTAGCTCCAAGGAGGGCTTAGATTATCTCACTTTCTTGGTTTAAGAACAACATACTTGTTTAATTTCATTCATATGTGTAAATGTGCTAAATTTGGATAGAACATTACTTTACATGAATAAATAATTTGTTAATATACAATCTTTCATGATTTTCATTCTTGTGTTTATGTGTATTGAAGTTAGCTAGTATATAGTCCGGACATCCCAATAATACAAGCTTTAAGTAGCCCCAAGGATGTCTTAGATTACCACACTTCCCTAATTTAATAATGGCACATCTTGCTTAATTTTTAATACATGTATATGTATGCTTAACTAAGGATTAAAATCTTTCTTTTCTACTAAAATACATGCATTACGAATCATTAAGTTTGCAAAAATATGAAAATATATTGTATATATAAGTAAGAAATAAAGAGATATGGATGTTATAGATGATGAAAAGAAATGATGAAATGTTCTCCATTTGATAATAATTTAATCCTATTAATCTTAAGATGCCATTCATGTTTGAATAGGATTTTTTAAGATCGACCCAAATAAACGATTAATTAAATGTTTAATAAATCATTTACAAGAAGAACCCCAAGCCATAACAACTTATTTTTAGAAAACAACTTAGGATAGGGTCAAAGAGGGTCAAACCTCTTTTCTCTCTTTATAATAATTAGATATTAAAATAGATATTAGATGAAACCAAGAAAAATACAAGTTAAAATTGACCAAGCCTTTTAACAACTTGAAGTGGAACATCCCCTAATGTTTAACTTAAATAATTCCAAACTTAGGAAATCATAATCCTAAAAGCTAAGACATACCACATCAAACCTTAGCATACATTAGAATACTAAGTCATCACTTTAACTCTAAGTTAGGAAGGTGTATGTTGTGATGTTATGTTTTATTTTATGATGCAATATTTTAGACGAATGTTGAAGCTTATACATAGATTGAATGTCGTAGTTAATAGCCTATTGATATTTTCTGTGGGGATTATGCTAAAGGAGTCGTTGAATTAAAAAAATAAATATAAATGTTCTTACTTACATGTTGTTTATGCCCCAAGCAAAATCCAATTAGGGTGTTGATCTCACTTTTGGGTGAAGATTCAATCTCTGTTCTTAGGCTTAGAAGTCTTCTAGACACTAAGACTTCCTTAGTTATAGGACACTTCTAGTGACTAAGTGGACACTTAACCCAAACTTAAAGACCTAGGAGGATTAGCCTTGGGTTTAGATCATGCCTTTTGGTCTAAGGTAACTTACCCCATTCTATAACCTAACACATGACTCTTGCCTACCTCCTTAGCCAAAACCAAATAAACTTCAAACCAATGCAAAATAAAACCTCAAATTCAAATACCAATTCAAACCAAATCCAAATTCCAAACTAAATGATTGAAATCCATGATCAAATCCAAAATTAAAACCAACCTAAGCCTTATGATTTTATCCTATAGACTTAGCCTTAACCAAGTTAAATCATCTCGAACTAAATTGATTTTCTCAAATCCTTCAATCAATCCAAACCATACCAAAACTACAATCAAACCAATCAAATGAAAATCAATTCAATTAAAGCTAGCCCATTTGAACCGAAAATATTCAAATCAGTCAAAATCTAATTCAAACCAAATCAATTACAACCAAAGTTATCAATCATTTCCAAATCGATTATCAAACTCAACTAAATCTAAATCAATTAACCCAATTAGGCTCACTTGACCCAAAGTGATCTAAAAGGCCCATTTGAGTCGAACTTCAATCCAATCCAAATTGGATTGAATCAACATAACCAAAATCTTACAATGATTGTTGATCACCCTAGGTTGATAAATTACAATAAATTGGGTCAAACTAAGTCAATTTGACCATGTGACCAACCAAACCCAATCAACCTAAATAAGCCAAATGAACCAAATCTCATCCTACATCAAATTAATTGAAATCAATGATCCATACCAAACTAAAATCAATCCTTAAACTTGACTTAACCTTCAATTGATCAAACTAAACCGAATTGACCCTCTTGATCCAAGTTGATCAAATTTGACCTAAATGACCAAATTAAGTCAAATCAAAATATAACCCAAATTAATTACACCAAATGGCTTAAGTTCATTCTAAATTGATTGTTGAACTTGACTAAAGGCCTTATAGAATTAATCAATTTAGCCCAAATTGACCTAAAAGGCCAAATTGGACAAAATCAAATCCAAATCAAATTAATTGAAACGAAAGCCTAAATTCATTCCAAAATCACCAATTGAACCTAAACTAATGCTTTAAAAATTTGGCCGGTTGGCCAAATTGGTAAACCTAACCCATTTGACCCATATGATTTCAAATGGGTTAAATTCAAATCTAAGTCATTAAATCAAATCAATTAAATCAATACATTCCAAATACTCATTTGAACATGACTCAAGCTTTTATTTGACCCAATTTGACCAATTGGTCAACTTGACCCAACCCTAATTTGACCTTGGGCCAAATTGAGCCAAAACCTCAAACCATTCCCAAACCTATGAAAACCTAGCTTGACCCATCCTTGGCCCATCTTGGGTTTGCCCAAAACCAACCCGCCTAAATTAAACCCAAATTGACCCATTATCCATTGGATAAAGCCCTCCATATAGAGCAACATCCAAAATTGGGTGGTTAACAACCATCCTTTGCATTTGAAGCCTCCCAAAGCCAAGTATAGATTCTCCCCTCATTAGCTCTTCAAAATGAGATGGAGACATGCCATGGCTAGAGCTTCCTCTAACCAAACTAAGCCACATCACCATATTCTTGCTACCTTGCTACCTTTATAGTGGCGGATATGAAAATGGCGAGCACATCTAGGTCATCCGATCCATGGGTGGAGGGCTATACCCCTCATTTCGATCCAAATTAGGCACAAACACCCTCAGTGAGCTTCTGGAGGCCATTTCTAATTCCTCAAAGAGTTTCTTGAGATCTAAGCCTCACCAGTCATGAGAACATCAAAGCGAGCTCACTCGAGACCCTATTCCGTCAACCTTCTCAAAACTCAACCCCACTTCAATTACATCTTCTATGATCACCAAGCTCTGGCGGGAGAAATGAGCCATTTCCCAAGCACCGAAAGCCCTCCCTAGACTTACTTCGGTGAAGATTCCGATGGCATTTCGTCCATAGAGCCACTGGCAGGGAGCTAGGATGCCATCTTCTCAACAGGGCTTTCCGTCTTCAAGGCAAAGGTACCTCGATTAGTTAGTCATCGATCTTGAGCTCCGACGAGATAAATTTGACAAATCATATTTCTTTTCAAAATTTGTTTGCCCTTTATGAAAGAAATGGTGATTGTGTGTGAATCCAACCATTAGGTCCCCTAGCATTCCCATTTGGAAGGTGATGGAGTCGATCTAGGCGCTCGAGCCCGATGAGCTCGAATTGAAGAAGATGGGCGGTGTCATCTTCCATTGCTCAAGGATGATAGATCAAACACCATCCATTCGATCGAAATGAACGGTCTTGATCTTCTGATTAGATTAAATCTCATTTTATCCTTTAGGAGCTGCGGGATTAATCACCGCCGTCTGATCTAAGATCTGACAGTGAGGATGAAATCGTAACCGCTATCACCACATCAACACCACATTGGATAGGTTTTTAATAACCAATCTTGCAGCCATGTCGGTGGATGGCAGATTAATGTTTAATTAGGCTTAATTATTAATTTTAATCACTAAAACTTTGAAAAGCATAACTAATTATAGAAAAAATCTAGAAAACATAAATAAATACTAATTTTAAAGATAAAATAGAGGAAATTTTATTAAAAATAATTTTATTTGATTTTGAACTATAATCAAAGCTTAATTAAGGTTTGAATTTGTACTTGATTCGCTTAATTAAGCTAATTATGGGCAATTAATTCTAAACTTGAGGAATTAATTTTATGGGATGACTGTGCCTCCCATTACTTGAAATTTATTGCTTAGATAATTAGAAATTGACCATTCAAACCTAATTACTCTCTTAATCAACTTAATGATTAATTAACCTTCCAAATAATAAAAATTAATTAAATTAAGCCAATTAAACACTGATTAATAGTGAGATGTTGAGGGAGGGTGATTAGGCCCCTTAATAATTTTCCCAAATTCATTTCATTAAAAGAGAGTTAATAATTTATAACTTAATTAAAGGATTAATTGATTAAATAATTAATAAAAATAATCAAATTAAAATCATAATCACTTCAGACAATGAACTTTTGAAATGTGGGTTCCTCTTTATGTGTTTAATAACATAAAGACCCATAAGTACATTATGATTAACCCATAAGTGTGAGAAAATCATAAAAGTGCTTAATTAGATTTGTTTAATTATGAGCCAATTGCATTAGGTCCTTTAGGAGCATTGCAATTTTACTTTCATTCATGTTCATATTATTTGTGGCTCATGATTAAATGATTAATCAAATTAAAGAAGTATAGGTAAGGGTAATTAATTAATTTGATTAATGATCAAACTTAATTAATTCATAAAATTTACCTAATTACCTTTCCTTAAACAAAATCAAATCACCAACATGGGAATGGGATTAAAATAACAAGTAAATGTTCTCCTTTTCTTTAAGTCTAATCAAAGTCAAGAATCAAAATTAGTAAGAAACTTTGGTTTTCCTTAAACAATTTTATTTAAAGAGACTGTCCTTAGGGATTAGTGTAGTTGAATGGACCATGCGTTAATGTTTAGCTATTTCTTTCCAAGCACATTAAATATTGTATGGGATATGATTTCATGCATTCGTGTTTTCAAATTTAAATAAATCAAATGATGTTTCTTTATGTAAGCTTGTATGTGTTGGTTTAACTTTAATATATGTATTGGCTATTATCACTAATAAATTCAAAACTATTTTCCAAAGTTTATAAATGGATTATAATATTAAAAGTGATAGTTATAAATACATATAAGATTTGCATGTGTTTATAGCTTAATCATGTGATAGTAAGCTCTCTTTCCTTTCTAAGTCTTTATATATAAATTTACATAGGATTGAATGCTAATAAGTATATAGTGTGAACATCCCAAGAATATGAAGTTTTAAATAGCCCCAAGGAGGTCATTTGATTACACTTCCAGTTAACAAAGTCACATACTTATTTAATTTCATTATTATGTATCTTTATATTAGAATTTAGATAGAGCTTTAAATCATATTAATAAATAATTCAACCAAATAAAATAAAAGTTTTGCATGATTTTTATTCCTTTAATTATGTATACATTCATGTGTAATAAGATAGCAAAGTATATAGTCTGGACATCCCAAGAACACGAGGCTTTAAGTAGCCTCAAGGAGGTGATCTGATTACCTCCCTTCCCTAATTAATAAAGGCACGTACTTGCTTATCTTTTTTTACATGTGTATGTATTTATGATTAAGAGATGAAAATCCACTATTTTATTTAAAAATGCATGCATCCATAATTGCCTATGTGATCAAAATATTTAACATGTGTTTTAAAGCTTTCTTTCCAATGTTCGTTTATATAATTATACATATATTTGAATGCAATTAGGTATATAGTCTGGACATCGTAGGAATACGAGATTTTAGGTAGCCCCAAGGATGTCATTTGATTACCTCATTTTCCTGGTTAACAGAGACAGGTACTCATTTAATTTCATTCCTAGTTATTTTTGTATTAGAATTTGGATAGAGCTTTAATCCACATATATAAATAATTCAAGTTATCAAAATACAATCTCTTACATGATTTTCAACCTATTAATTATATATACATTAGTATGTATTTAAGACAAAGTATATAGCTTAGACATCCCGGGAATATGAGGCTTTAAGAGCCCCAAGGAGATCATTTGATTACCTCACTTCCCTGGTTAACAAAGACATGAAGTTGTTTACATCTTTTATACATATGTATGTGTATTTGATTAGAGAACGAAAATCTCTTTTCCATTAATCATGAATGCATTGATAATCACTTAAATGTGCCAAAAAAAATATGTTGCATGTATAGGTATGCTAAGTATTAAGTCATATGCATGTTATGGGTGATGGAAAGAAATAACTCAACATATCTCATGTGGTAGTAATTCAACTACACTAACCTTAAGATGTCATTCATGTTGAATAGGATTTTTTAAGATTAACCTAAACTTAAGATTAATGATAAGTTTAACTAGCCATTCACTAAAGGAAATTAAATTATATAATTTGCTTTAGAAATGGCTTAAGCTAGAGATGAAAGAGGGTAAGCCTCTTTCTTCTCTTTATAAAGCTTAGATGCTAAGTGTAAATCAATTAAAATAAAACAAAATACAAACTAAAATTCATAATTCATATAAATAACTTAAATTGAAACCCACCATCATGTAACTTAAACATTCTTCCACACTTACAAAATCATAAATTTAATTCTTAGTTAAGACATACCATACAAAGCCTTAGCATACACATTAGAACTAAGCCACAACTTCTAGCTTTAAGTTAGGACCATGTTGTGATGTATATTTTATTTTGTGATATAATATTTTAGATTGTATGTTATGGTGTATGCTTCATAGACTGGATGTTAGGTCGTTATTAGCCTAATCATGTTTCTGTAGGGGACTGTGCTTAAGGTCTACTTAAAAATAAATATAACTATTTTGCTTGCAAGTTGCTTAAGCTCACAAGCATAATCTAAGTTAGGACAGGTGAGCTTGGTTACCCATGTGCAGGGTGTTAAGTCCAAATTATAAATATAATTGCTTGGGTTGTATGTATGTTTAGTTCATATTTATCTTGTAGGTGTAGTTAGATTTACTTTCCATAAAAATATAATTTTACAATTAGGAATTATGATTAGTGTTATGGGGCTTTTAGATGAGCAGAGGTTAGAAGGCTTTGGCTTGGGGGTGCTCTGTGATGCCTTAAAGCAAACCAACTCAAAGAAGAAAAGAAGACACATGAAGAAATGAGGAAAGAAGACCCCCATAACATCTAATTTTAATTATAATTGTAATTACTCTTTAATGTTCCGGGTTGTATAAGGGTATAACTCAGCTACCCATCTTTTCTCTTTTCCAAGGTGTACGACGGTAGCTAGTCGCATCAGCCTTTTATTCTTTCACGATAATATATAAAATGTTTGATATTGTGTTTAAATTTCATCATTAAAAATGACATGCTTTTCATAGTTCTTATGCTTGATGCTTTGAATGTATGGTCTGAATGTAGTAGGCTCTTAGGATAAAAATAAATTTTCTATCCAACTAATAACTCATAATTTAAATTTAAACAACTCATAATCTCATCGTAAAGGCTAGGATATAAATAAGATGACTAAAAGATTTAGCAAACCCTTAGTTAAATGTTATATGTTTCACATCATCCATGCATATTCCTTCTTCCTTGAATATGGGGGATCTCCATCCTTGCATGACAGGGGAATGCTTGACTGATGAGGGCATCCCTAGTGGTGGAGAACACCTTCTTCTCATTGATTTAGGCAACAATCTCATTTCATCATGCATTTAGGTATAAAAAATTCTAAGCATTTGTCCAAAATATTGAGTAAAAAAATCGAATAAAATTTATAAAAATTTTGTATTTAGACTAAGTCATATGTTCATACCACTGATGGTCTAGTCTCTTAGGGAGTGGATTTAAAATTTTAGTCTCTTTCCAATTAAATGACAAGCATAGCCATCTTGCAATTTTATAAGATCGGACCACATGATTTTGAATCATAAGAGGTGTTAGCTGGCGGCCACCCCAGATAGTTATAAGTCCAGAAGTCGGACGGGTTTACTCTCTCTTATAATGATAAACCCTTATGTCCCTTCTTTGCTTAGATTTAGTTCATGCTCTAACTTGTGTCAAAGCTCTCTAGATTTAGGATTTGGGATTACTTGTTTCCTTTAGGCTACGAAAATAAATCCTCACTTTTTAAGCATTTTCATATTCTTATGTCGTTGTATTATAAGTCCAAGCATTATAATAAAATGTCAATTCTAACAAAATATATCTTCTCATTCAAATACATAGAGCCTCACCGGAGCACTTACTAGATTTTCTAATATCATGTGCTCCCTACTTATCTTCCTTTGAAATCCATAAATAATTCTTTCTATTTGATATCTCATTTGATTTCCAAAAATACCAAATCCTTTGATAGTGTAGCTTTGAAATCCTTGGAGATATTTATTGACTACTTTAATCGAGAGTGTCTTTGGAAATTCTTATTTTCTAAGATGTAATTAATTATGGCTTCCATAGGTAACTAAAGAATCCGACATAAAATAAACCCTTATTTACTTCTCTATGTAAAGTAGAAGAAAGATCTCTGGTATATACGAAGACTCATCTGCCTTAGGAGCCCTTATTAGGTGCTTAGGTTTATTGTAAGATGATGTTTTATCTTTTGAGATGGTACATCATACCCTGATGTCGTACCCGATCACTTCAATAAGTATCTCCTAAGATCTGTGTGGTGTCTCAATGACTTCAAATTAGAATACCATAGTTGGGTGTTGCTCTGACTAAGTAGACTAGGGACCACGACGGTTAGGATTGACGAAACCATGGCATCTTAATCGGGCACATCATCATTCTCCAACCATCTGCTTTAAATTAAATAATGATGAATTTATAAATCTAAACTCTAAAACTCTATTTAATCCCAAATTTGAAGCCCAATCATAGGATAGATGAAATGTCTACTAGGTATCCCAGTATCAATAGACATTTCCTACTATTTCCCATTTGACTCTTAAAAAATAACTCTCTCCAATTTGGACCTCCCCCAATTGAATGTCCCAAAATCAATCCTTTGAAAGCTACCTAAGTATTCTTTATGAATAACCACTTATTTCTTTAATCGAGAGTATTCTTAGGAAGAGACCCTTCCTAAGATGTAATTAACTATGGAGGCTTTCCTTTATAAGGAACCATGATCCAAGGATAAAATAAACTCTGTTTTACTTTTCCATATAGTTCAGGAAAACTACTCTGGTACACGAAAGTCCCATTAGCCTTAGGAGTCTTTTATTGAAATGATCGAATTCATTACAGGAGAGCATGTTTGTCTTTCGAGATAATATGTTTATTCCTTAATGTCATATTTGGTCATCTAAATAAAATATTTCTAAACTTTATGTGGGTCATTTCTTTTCTCTATTCCAAAGAAAACACCAACACTCATGTTTTAATCCCTTTAGATCCACAGGTTTTATCCTGACCATCCGATCTTTGATCGGACGATCCAAGGGAAAACATGTAGCACCTCCGGCTGACTGTGCAACCGATTTGACAACTTAAATAACTAATCCTATCACACCACATGGAAAGCATGTGCCACGCCAGTAGTCCACGTGGCGCCGATGGAATTAGTTATATAATTAAGGTTATTTAATTATCCTTAATCACTAAAACTTTAAAAATACATTACTAAATGTAGAAAAATAAAAAAAAATATGAATGAGGGCTCATTTTAAAGATAATTCAGTGAGGAATAATATAAAATTATTTCTAATTAATTTTGAGTAGTGAATTTTCTTAATTATGGTTTGTTTAAAATTATAATAACCTTAATTACTTCATAATGACTTCATTATTTAATTCCAGACTTCCTAGGCATGTTTTGGGGCATGACCTATGCCTCTCCTAATTTTCTTGAAATTTATTAATGGGTTAATTAGGAAAATCAATTAATGAATCCCTAATCACTCTCTTAATGTAATTAAGGGTAATTAAGCATGTGAATAATGGTTTAATCACTTAATTAAGATAATTAAAAATTATTTAAGAAATTAGAAAGTTTATGAAATTATTTTGGAATATTTTTCTTAAGCTATTCCCTAAAACCCCTTTCTTCCTTAATCCAACCTAATTAAGGATTAATCCATGATCTTCTTAATTAGCATAGTCAAAATTTCAAAATCAATCAAAACTTAATTCAATCCTTTGCTGGGTAGATCCTTAGGTGTTCAAAGCCTAAGGTAAATTTAAAGAAATCATTTCCAACCCATATGTGTGGGAAGGTTATGAAGGTATTTAATTAGACCCCTTATTTTAATTAATCATTAATTGTGAGCCAATCATATTAAGCCCCTTTTCTTTATTAGGAGCATTGTTGATTTAAATTCAATATGGTTGCATATCATATGTTGGCTTATAATTATTTGAATAATTATGTTAAGGATGTATAGGTAAGGGATAATTAATGAACTTAATATACACCTTAACCTAAACAAAACATAAAATCAATATAATGGTTCTAAAAATTAAACTAAAACAACACACATATGTGTGAGATGGGTTAGGATGAGCAAACCTTTTCATATTTCCTAAAATTAAATAAAACTCAAAATTAAAACAAAATCTCTTTAAACAACTTTGATTCACTTTAAATGATCTTATTCTGTAGAATTATCTTTAGGAATTAGTTAGGGTGAATGAAGTTACATGCTAGCATCACTTTATTTCTTTTCTGGCATGCTAAATGGTGTGTGTCATATGAAATCATACATTTATATCTTTTAAAAAATAAATTAAAAATAAAATATTTTCTTTATGTCAAATTGCATGTTCTGGCTAAAATAAGAATATGAATGACTATTATCACTATTAAATCCAAAATTATTTTCAAAAACTATAAATCAAAGATGACAAATGAAAGATATGCTACTTATAATTACTTATAAGCTTGCATGTGAATACAACAAAAGATGTGTATTATATGACTTTTTTTTCTCCTCTTTTGACATAATTTTGAATAGGATTTGCAAAGTGTATAGTTCAATTGAAAAAAATACAAACCTTGCTTAAATCCATTCTTATTCATTCCTATGTTAACTTTTAAGAAGAATCTTCACATTTACACATGTAAATTGCATAACCAAATCAAACATAAAAATCTTTTGCATGACTCTTTTTTTCATTCATTTCTTTTTGTACATGCACATGTATTTAAGAAAATTGGTATATTAGTCTGGGCACCCCGGGGTTGCGAGGCTTTAAGTAGTCCCAAATAGGTCTTGTATCTTACACCCCTGGTGTAGAAAGTAATGGCGTCATACTCACTTATGTCTATCATATATGTAAATGTGCATTTGATTAATGGATAAAAGAATCCATCTCTTTTCTACTTAACAAAATCATGCATCATGAAGCATCCAAATTTTCTTAAGTAACATCCCTTAGCATTCATCATTAAGGTGTGCTAAATATTTACATTTGTATGTATAGATATGCTTAGGATCATTTTATATGCAAAATACACATGTTGAAAAGAAATAAAGTGTTGTGTGTTTTGTGATACTAATTCACTTTAATTAATCCTAAAATACCTTTCTTATTTGAATAAGTTTATTTAGAGAAAATCTAAACTTAGAATTAATTAAAACACATAATAAAATATTCACTAAATAAAAATCATTAATGAATCCACCTCAGAAATTACTTAAGGTAGGGAGAAAAGAGAAGTTCTCATCTCTTTTCCACTCTTTAGAACTTAGTAATTAAGTTTTTGTCATTCAAACCATCAAATAAAATTAATCAAATTAATTAAATAACTTAAATTAAACCACCCTCGATGTTGAATCCTTTCCATTTAGAAAACTCAAACCTTAAAGCCTAGCCAAGACATACCACACAAGCCTTAAATGGCATACACAATAGGCTAAGTCACCATTTCTAGCTCTATATTAGGGCGGTGCATGGTTTGATGTTTGATTTTATTTTATGATGTAATATTTTAGTCTAGATGTTAGGGTGTATGTGACTGAATGATAGGGTGATCTTAGTCTAATCATTGTCTTCTATAAGAGATTGTGCTTAAGGGGCGCTGTAATAAAAATATAAATAATTTTGCTATGCAGGTTGCTTATACCCCTAAGCATAATCCAAAAATAGGCCAGGTGGACTTGGTTACCCTGTGTGGGGTGCTACAATTTATTCATATGCATGCTTGGAATGTGTGTTTGGTTTAGCTAATCTCTATTTTATAGGTTTTGGTTAGATTTACTTTTCCCATTTTCATGTAATTTTGCAATTAAGATTTGGAATGAATGTTATGGGGGATTAGGATGAACATTGGTCATAAGACTATGTCTTATGTACCATGCGAAGTCTTTAGAGCACCACTTTCCAACCAACCAAAAGAAGAAAAAAGAAAAAAGGAAAAAAGAAAAGAAGAAAGAAGAATGAAGACTCCCATAACATGAATTTCTTTTTAATTGTCATTCATTTATTTATAATCCGGGTTGTATAAGGGTAGAGTTTGGCTACCCAATTTTTTTCAGGTTTGTGTAGTGGAGCCTGACCACAAAAGATCTCTTATTCTTTTGTGATAGCTTTATAAGTTATTTGATGTTTGTTTAGCTTATGCATTAAGATGACATGTTTTTCTAGTTTCTTCCCTAGTTTGATGAATGGTCTTGACGCGATTAGGCTCTTAGGAAAAAATAAAATTTCTATCCAACTAATTAACTCAAAACTAAAAAAAAATTAACAACTCATAACCTCACCTAAAGCTTAAGTTATAAAATAGGATAATAGATTTAGCAACCCCATAGCTGGATGTTTTTTATTTTCACATCATGCATAAAAAGCATCTTGCTTCACTCTTACTTATGGAGGGCTTCCTTTTCTAGGGAACTTGCTTTAACCTTTGAGAGCTATGGTAGAAACACACTTCTTTTTTGCTGATTTTATCCCATAATCTAATTTCTCATGTATTAGGCATATGAGCCCCATAGCTTGTGTCAAATCAATTATCCAAAAATTAAAATAAAACATAATAAAATTTGCATTAGATTTAAGTCCTTAATCATGCCCTACATGATCTAGTCTCTTAGTGAGTGTGTTTAAGGACTTAGTCTCTTTCTAAATAAACAACAACTTAACTATCTTGCAAAAGTGTATGACTTGCCTACATATATTTTAAAATGTAGGAGGAGTTAGTTGGCGACCACCCCCAAATATTTGTAATTCCAAACAATCGAATGGTTTACCCTCTCTTGTGGAGGTAAACCATTTACCCATTCACTTTAGATTTAGGTCATGCTTTGTCCCTCGCCAAGCTCCCTAGATTTAGGTTCAAAGGTTGCAACTTCACTTTGCGGGCTACAAGCATAAATCCTCACCTCTTAGGCATTTCCATGATCTTGTATAATGGAATTGTAAGTCCTAGATTTCTAATAAAAATTCAACTCAAATAAATAATTTCCCTCAACTTCAAAAAACATAAAGCCCAAATATAGGATAGTTTGGGATGCTCACTAGGCTTCCTAGCATCGTGAGCATCTCCTACTATCCCCCTTTGGTTTCGATAATAACTACCTCATTTTGATCAATACCACTTGATCTTCTAAAAACAAATCAATTAATTGATAGTCTTATGTTTGAAATCTTTGGAGACAACTATCATTTACTTTAATCAAGAGTATTCTTAAGGAATCTCATTTCTTAGAATGTAATTAACTATTGGGGCTTGCCTCCATAGGGAACTTAACGAACCCTTAAAATAAACCTTGCTTTACTTTTTTATGTAAAGTAGGGGAAGGATCTTTGGTACATACGAAGACCCGTAGTCCTTAGGAGTCCTTACTAAGGTGATTAAGTCTATTGTAGGATGGTGACTTTTGTCTCTTGAGATAGTACATAATTCCTCGATGTCATACCCGATCACCCTAATAAGAACATATGTGGATCTACGTGGTGTCCAAATGAAAAGTATATTTTTATCTTCATTTTATCCACATAGATTGAAGATGGAAGTATATAAGAAAATTTATACCACAATACCCTATATAATCTTAGGGATTAAGGAGTGAGTTTAGGTTCATAGATTTGTTTCCTAAAAATGTAACAGCCCAACCATCTTGCATTCATATGACTTGACTTCATGAATTTAAAAAATGCTTTGGTGGTGCTAGCTGGTAGCCTTCTCTAGATAGGTTCTAAGTTTAGAAGAGTCAGGGATATGCTAGTTCCCCAAGTGAGAAGAATGACCAATGATTTCCAATGATATAACTAGGTCGAGCATGTCATATATGTCAGAAGCATCTGTAGACTATGTTCTGAAGCATCCTTTTCAAGAATAAGTCTTCGACTCTAGGCATTTCTATAGTCTTGTGCTGCTAGAATCTAAGTCTTAGATTTCTAAGAAAATGATAACTAATAATCTAAAATTAAATCTCAAACTTGAAGCCCAATCATAGGATAGTTGAAATGTCTACTGGGTATCCAGTATCAATAGACATTTCTTACTTTTTCTCATTTGACTCTTGAAAATAACTCCCTCTAATTTGGACCTCTCCCAATTGAATTTCTAAAAATCAGTCATTTAAAAGCTACCTTAGCAGACTTTAGAAATAACCATTTATTTCTTTAATCGAGAGTATTCTTAGGAAGATACATTTCCTAAGATGTAATTAACTATAGAGGCTTTCCTGTATAGGGAATCATGATCCTAGATTAAAATAAACCATATTCTACTTTTCCATATAGTTGAGGAAAATACTCTGGTACGTGAAAGACCTATTAGTCTTAGGATTCTTTTATTGAAATGATCGAATCCATTATAGGAGAGCATGTTTATCTTTCGAGATAATATGTTTATTCCTTAATGTCTTATTTGGTCATCTAAATAAAATATTCCTAAACTCTATATGGTGTCATTTCTTTCCTCTATTCCAGAGGGCACCAACAGCGATGATGGATGTGGATTCGCCTTTGCCGTCCAATCTCGGATTGGATGGTTGAGATTAATCTCATGATTATGAAGAGATTAAATTGAGATTTCTAGCATAATTAATCATGACCTTATATTCTAATCAAGTGAAATGGACGATCAGTGATCCATCATCCCATGAGACACTGTCCACCTTTCGTCACTCGATCCAAGCCACTACAGGGAAGAGATCTAAGGAGATCCTACGATGGAAATCGCATGGAATCACATTTGTTCTTAAAAAAGACCAACATCTAATGGTGAAATCTATAATTTCCAAATTTTTACCTCGCTGGAGCTAAAGACTAGTGGTTCGTTGATAGAGGTAGCTTCATCTTGAAGAGACAAAGCCCTGTTGAGAAGATCTTGAGCTGCCTCATCACCGATCGGTCAATGGACTTAGCAAAGTCTTAGGGAGTTGGTCTAGGGATGCCTTCCGGTGGTCGAATCAATTAGAAATCAATTACTTTTTTTTCGTCAGAGTGTGGTGAAGGTGAGGGGGAAAGTTAATTTGGCTTTTAGATATTTGGTGAGGTTTGATGGACAGAGCCCTCCGGTGTTGGTGGATCTTGGTCTCGCCAGTGATGGGGTGCACACGGAGCTCAAGGGATAGTTTGAGACTATGTGAAATCCTCTGAGGAAGGTGTCTGGTGTGTTTGAATAGATGGAGAGGAGTATACTCTCCTCCCTAACTAAACCAAAGGCTAAGATTGGCTCTTGGCAGTCGTCCGGCCAGAGTAGGTGGCTGGAGATGGCAAGGGATTATTGAGATTGATGTGTGTGAGAGGATGAGGGAGTGTAGTGGACTTCCATGGAGTGTAAACTCCTCCTTAGGTGGACTAATGGTTTACATGGGTGATCTCACCCTGTTTTGGCCAAAGGTTAAACCCAACAGCCTTAGGTTAGCTTAGGTCAATGGTCCTCTAACCAAAAAAGCCCAAAAATGGCTATTAAGGCATGGTGAGGTGGAGAACTCTTCCAAATGGGGATTTTTCTCATTTGGATAGCTTGGTTCAATGGGTTTGACCTAACTTAGGTTTACCATGGGTTGGGCCCACTTTCATAAGCCCATGGTGACCCAAGGATGAGTCATGCCAAGTTTGGCTGGGTTTCACTTAATTTGATTCATGCAGGTCAAATGGGCTCCATTGGGCTGAGTTAACTATTTTGACCAAATTGGGTCAAAGTGAGAGTTTGTTTAAGTTTAATTGGTCATTTAGAATGAGTTTGTGCAATTGGTTTGGTTCAATTTGTTTTAGATTTAGATTTTGTTCATATGGTTCAATTTAGGTCAAATGGGTCATGTGGACCAATTTGACCGAACTGGTCAAATTGGCTTGGGCATGGGTTAGGTCCATATTTAGTTGATCATTAATGATTGATTGGAAGAGTTGGTTTGAATTGATTTAAATTACAGAGTGATTTGGTTCAATTTGATCCTTTAAGTCAAATTGCCCTATGTAGGTCAATTGGGTTGGGTTGACCAATATTGGTCTAATTAAAAATTTGATCATGTCCAATATCCACTTGGTGATTGATTAAAAGCATTCGTTTCAACCAATTTGGTTTAGGATTTGATTTAGTTCAATTTGGCCCTTTAGATCAAAATGAGTCAACTTGGTTCAAGAGGCCAAATTAGCTTAATTAGGTTCAATTGGCTTCAATTGGTAGTTGAGTCATGTTCAATATTCAATTTGTGGTTGATGATAGTTATTAATTACAATCAATTTGGCTTAGAATATGATTTGACCTTTTTGGTCACTTTGGGTCAACTTCGGTTAAGGTGCCAAATTGGCTTAGTTAAGTCCAATTGAAGATAGTGGAGTGTTCAATAGTAACCTACAATCATCAATGAAAAGATTGGATAACTTAGTTTGATCCAATGGGAGTTTGATTGAAGTTTGATCTAATTAGGCCTTTTAGGTCACTTTGGCTTAAGTGGTTTAGTCAAGTCAATTTCGACCAATTGATGATATGGATGATTGGAATAGGGCTGCAAATGAACCGAGCCGAGCATAGGCTTGTTTGAGTTCAAGCTCGTTTATCATTATTGAGCTTGGGCTCGAGCTCGATTTGAGCTTTTAGGATGGTGTTCAAGCTTGAGCTCGTTTAAAAAGTCTAGCTTGAGCTCAGCTCGAGCTTGTTCGTGAGCTCAGTTTAGATTGACCTTATCGAGCCTATTAACAAGCAACTCATTTAATGAAATAAATGACCCTTAATTGAGCCTTAATCGAGCCATTATCAAGCCTTAATTGAGCCATTATCGAGCCTTAATTGAGCCTTAAAAGAGCCTTATACAATATCATTAATAATCTTATACAATATCATTTATGAACATGCCTTAATCGAGCCTTAATCGAACCTTAAACAAGCCATTATCGAGCTCCTTAATGAGCTTATTCGGGATCTTTAAATGATACTGTTCATGAACATAAATGAACTAAACAACAACTTATTTAAGCTTATTTATTTAGAAATCGAGTATTTATAAAAGTGTTCAAGCTCGTTTGATTAGTTAAATGAACGAACATAAATGAACTCTAGTCAAGCTGAGTCACAAGTAGCTTGTTGAACACTCGGTTCATTTGTAGTCCTAGATTGGAATATATTCAATGATGAATTTGAAGTTGATTGGTGGATTTGATTGCAATTGATTCGAGTTTGATTAGATTTTTGGATCATCTAAACCTTTTAGGTCAAATGGGCTAACTTAGGTTACTGAAGCATATTTGATTTATGTGGCTTGATTGCAAGTGTTGGAATAATTTGAAATGATTCCTTGGATAATTAAAATGATTTAGAGAATTATATTGAGTTTAGTTTGCTTAGATTGGTTTGAATGGAGTGATGGGATTGAAGTGGGTTAGCTTGGGTTAAGGTTCAAATTAATTTGGCTTGGAAACCAAATTCAATCAAGGTTAATTGATTGCCTTAGGGTTTAGGTTTCAATCATTTAGTTTAGGATTAAATGAATTGATGGGTATGAGTGTCAGTTTAGGCCTTAAGATAGGTGAAGCCTACTTAGCCTAAGATAAGCTGTAGACTTAGGGTCATGCCTTACAAGTCTCTAGGCATGGGTTTTGTGACCCCTTAATTACTAGAAGTGTCCTAGCCCTAAGGAAACCTAAGTCTTTAGAAGAATCTTAGACCTAAGATGGGACTGACCAATCCGCACTCCAAAAGTGAGTCAACAATAAACTTTTGAGGTTTAGTTGGTGATGGGGGTAAGGTATTTTCATTAATTTGAATTTTTTTGCCTTTATCACTGACTTTCCATTATGGAGGTGGAGAAATTTATTTTTCACTATTTAATTGGACCTGGGTCACTTATTTTATTTGGTCTTCTTTATCAATAGAAGTCTCTAAATTTTTTATTTCTTTCGAGCTTTCAGATTTTTCAGTACTCTTAGAGTTACTTCCCAATTTAAGGCATAATTTCTTTGAACTTGTCTTCATTTTACATTAACTGAGCTCTTCACTAGGAAAGCATAGTTCTTTTTAATAGTCTTACATAATTGCAATCACACTTATGATACGCATGTTTCTATCAAAACCTCTTCTTTAGGATTTTTCATGTCAAGCTACATGTGGGCTACGTATTCTTCTAGTTTAATTGGTTTTCAAGGAGGTTGTTCGTTCTCCTCTAAAGCGTCAATCATTTTCTATATTTCAAATTTGGCTTTCTGGATTTTCTCTTTTTCTTCAATTTATGGTGCTTTGATAAAGAAAATTGATTATTTTTCATCTTCTTCTATGTATTATATAGAAATTTCCCCCTGTTGAGGAAGAATCTCTTTAGATCTATTTTGGGCTCTAAGGAATTCTTCCACTATATACCTTATATGGCTAAAAGAATGTTAATCATCCTTTAGTTTTTTTTTTTACATGATGGTCTCCCAACTACCATCTTCTTTATCTTGTGCTTACAGAGCTTTGCCCTTATCATCATTTATGTTCTAAGTTCCAACTAGCTTAGTATCTTTGCCTTTTGCATTCTAAATTGTGCGTGTTGTAATAATCTTCATCTTTTTTATTTTAGGATGTACTAGTAAACTATTTGATAAGGTGACTCTCTCATTTTGATAGCTCTTTTCTATGTAATCTTTGATGATAAAATTATCTTCAATTGGATGACTTATGAGCTTATGAAATGGACAATAGTTGGGATCATCAACTTTGTCTACTTGGCCGATACTCTAGCAATTGTAATCCTAATTTCAGGGCATATCTAAAGATCTTAGCTATTCATTCTCTTTTAAATGAGTATTACTAAGGCATCTTCTCTTAGAGGGTTGACCCTTTTTTTTTCTTATTGTTAGCTTTTCCACTGATCGCAAGGTGGTTGATGGTTGCAAGGTTGCCGCACCTCCATTTTTCTTTTCGTCAACCATGAATTTGAATGTTGTATTCACATCATTTTTCTTTGCATCATATGATTTTGGATGTTTTCCTTTTCCAAGGGGACTATTATTATAGTTGATACCAAGGCATTTTTGCTTGAGTAGCCTATCAAACTAGGCTACATGATCCAATAATTTTTGGAACGTGTTAATCGTAGCCATGGCTAAATATGTAGCTATCGATCGTCAATATTCCCCATAAGAAGTTCTACTACATGCTTTTTTATGAGCTATTGGTCACACTTCTTGCTTAGATTTCTCCATCTCATAATGCATTTGATAACACTTTTGTCTTTCTTTCTCTTTTCTAAGGCAAGATATGTCATCATCATTTTCTTGGTTTCTCTTACAAATCTCTTGATGAAAAGAATTTCCAGTTCGACGAAGGTTTTTATTGAGTCATTGAGCAACTCAGCATACCATTCAAAAGCCGTGTTGGTAACACTGCTAACAAATTATTGTAGCAGTAAGGCATCATTCCCTTTGATATTTTTGCATGTAGCATTAAATCTAGCTAGATGCTAACATGGATTTTTTTTACTTAGAAAGGTGTTGAATTTTGGCACAACGTATCCTTTAAGATACTATTCTTGGTCATATTTGGTTGGGTATGGTTAGCCTTTTTTGACTAGGTGTTCAGTAACTTTTGAAGTGATGACTACTTTGAATTTTTGGCTGATAAGATCTTATACTTAAGATTTAGTG
Organism: Cymbidium sinense; assembly: GCA_021442155.1. Lineage (NCBI taxonomy): Eukaryota > Viridiplantae > Streptophyta > Magnoliopsida > Asparagales > Orchidaceae > Cymbidium > Cymbidium sinense. The sequence goes on along the minus strand of CM038227.1, from coordinate 73,138,061 downwards.
ATAATTTTAGCTTCTTGATAAGCATTTAATATAATCTCTCCTAGGGCTTCTTGCCTTTATGTTGAAGCTATTGGCAAGTTGGGTAAAGCATTTTGCATGCCCCAAGTTTCAACCATTGGGCTGACTATCTTTGAAGTATTTCGCAAAGGTACTTGTTATGTTGTATTTACTATAACGTTAAGTTTGCCAAATGGATCTTTCATCAACTTGCTCATTTCATTGAGGTGATTATTGAGTTGGTTGACTCCTTGGTCTCTTCATTAGTGTTGAGAACCTATTTTTCATTGTAACCTTTTTTTGTTTTTTAAGAAACCCCATCTAGGTGGAATTTTATTGCCACAAAAAGAAGGTTACAAGATCCTTAAAAAGGGATAAACTCTAAAACTACTGCTAGAAAAGCTACAATCAGCCTAGAGAGTAAATCTCGTATCTAATTACATCCAAAAATTGAGTAAAAGCAAAAGAACAGTAAAAGATACATAGAGATCAGCAATGGAAGATCTGGGCCAAAGCATAGTATCAGGCTCGAGAATGAGCACACAATGCGCAAAAGAAAAGGCATTATAATTTTTCATTGTAACCTTATTATAACATATGTTAGCTCTTTAGTTACCTCAACTTGTACTTGAGGTTCACCTCTGAGTTGTTGATGACTTGAGTTCTCCTGATGTTCTTTTTTATTTTGTTGTTCAAGTGCCACATTTATATTTTATAAATGTGTATTGACCATGCGAAGAACTTCAACTTCCATACAGTTTATATCTTCATCAGTATGGAAATTTGAAATCAGTAGCTCTTCATTGATTGGGAAATCATCATCTTCCTAGAAGAGTTGATTATCCACCTCATATTATGCTAGCTGGCTTTTCTTTAGATTGGTGTTTCTAGTTGATGATAAAAGATTCAGTTCTATTGCCATCTAGTAGGGCTAGCTCATATTGCATGTCTTGTCATTGGTGACTTGGGATTCTTTTGGTACCCAAATTGATCAAGATCTTCAATGGTGGATCTCTGGGAATGTATCATGGATGTCACACCTTGGTATTCATCAGATGAATATTGCTTTCTCTGTGGTGGCTATCAAGACCTTCAAACAACTGGCCACTTAGCATCTTCGTATCTAAGGGGTCATTGTTAGTGTTCACCGAATATAATTCATATAGACCTTGAGTTTGACTCTAAGCGAGCATAATAGTTTTTGATATTCCCACCTCTCTTTGAGTTGGAATTTATCGAGTTGGTGACTTTATGCCCCAAATCCGACCACTCTTATTACACTTTGGTCCTTTGTAAAACAAAATTGATCTCCATGGAGACCAAACCATTAGGATTTGTTGCAAATCCATCCTTGATTGATTTGTAATCAAATTCCATCATAATCGTCAGCCATATCATCGAAATCCAACATTTGAAAGCGAATGACCCTCAATTCTCTGATGGGAGCTCAGAGATGAAATCTCCATCATTCATTATTTTTATTTGGCATGAACGACTAAGATCTAGTCAAACCACATGATTTAATCCCTTAGGAAAAATCAATATCAAATTAGATATGTGATATGACGGCTCCAATCGATTGCACGTCCCCATTGCCTTTTAATGTGGGAGTCATGTGGATCTTACATGGCCCAATCATGCAGCGCCGGAGATAAAGCGACACTGCATCAATGCTGATTGGGTTAAGTGAGAATATAAGATTTTTTTAATTTTAAAAATACTGAAAGATACAAATAACTTCATAAATTTATGAAAAAAATAAATAAAATACTCAACTAAAATATGCAATTAAGTGTTAATCAAAGAAAATTAAAAACCCTAATCAATTTTTAATAGTTTAAGCCTAATTTGAGTTTTATTAAAAAAACTAAAACATCATTTAGCCATAAAATTTATCTCTTATTAAGATGAAACTTTAGAGAAATGAAATTGACAATAAAGCCCACTTGCCAAAAAAAATTCAAAGCAAAATGACTTCTGCATTAGAAGTTATTAGATTTTAAAGTTCTAGATTAATTTAAATCAAATAATAAATACAAAATAGTTATCAAAATTATAAAATTCACAAAATAAACTAAAAACACTTATAATAATTTACTCAACCATTTGAAAGTGAAGAATCATAAAAATCATATACTTTGGGTTTATGAAATAATTAAAGATATGAAATTAATTAAACCCTAGGGTTCAAATTGGTAAAATTACAATAAATCAAATGATCAACTAAAAATTTAGTTAATTAATATTTTGAATCCAACACTCAAGTAAGAATATATTAAAATTAACATCATTCCAAAGTTACTTAATTTTGAATGAATAATTGAAGTGTGATTAAAAGTGAATAAATTGATTAAAATACTCATAACATAAAATTTCAAATGCCTTAAGAATTCAAAATGACCTAGCTTACGTATTGGCACCCTAAGTACTTCATCTCTACAAATTTCTTAGGCTAAGATTAATGATTGAATAAAAGAAAAAAAATACCTTATTCAAAAGAAACTAAACTTAATTAAACAAGAAAATTATAATAGTACCACTTTAATGAAATTAAACATATAAATTAAGAAAAATTAAATCAATTAAATCAAAAAAAAATCATAAAAATCCAAATGATAACAAAACTAAATCAATCAAATTAAAGCAATTAAATTTAACAAATATCAAAATCAAATTCATTAAAAAGAATAAATGCAAGTTAAACTTTAAACGAATGAACGAAGTTAACCAAACTAAAAAAAAAAAAAAAATCTAATAATCAATCTAAAAATATATGAAATTGAATAATCATAACAAATTTATCTTAAATCATACTCAAATCAAAGAAGCGTAAAGTTAAATATAAACTCGAAATTATGAAATCACATTCAATTTTTATCTATTCCAAACAACATTAAAATAAATCAATCAACATAAAATTTAAAGAAATAAAATTTATTAAATTAAATCAAAAGAACAAATTAAACCTAATAATTATTGAATTAAAATTAACTTATAAATCAAATAACTAGATTCAATAAATTAAATGATCAAATTTTCAAGTAGAATTCAAATAAAAGATTATTTTAAAATTTAATCAAACCATAAGTAAATTAAATAAAAACATATTAATCATGTCAAATCAATCCTAAATAAAAATATAAGATCATTAAACTTAAACAAAGCTAAAATTATTTAATCAATTACGTGTTCTATGGATTTGTCTCATTGAGAGAAATCTATTAAATCTAATATTCTCAATTTTATAGTAATTTTATTTAATTTGAGTTTAATTAAAATAATTAAACCTAAATTAAATCCAGAATATTAATCCAATTATTTTCAAACTTTATGGAGTTGAAATTATGGTTAAAAATACAACGTAGATAAAATTTTGTCTCATAGGCTTGAATTTAATGTAAGAATAAAAAATATTAGTTTAATAAAATTAAAGCAAAAATATAAAATCAATTCAAACCATCATATTGAACAATAATGAATCTATAAAATAATTAAAATTCTCTAGAAGTTAAGTTAATAAATCTCAAAAAGACCTAATTAAAAATAAATTGAATTAAATTACTTAATTAATTAAATTAAACATTAAAAGTTATAATAAATCAACAAAAATCTAAAATTATAAATAAACAATCTTTGGATTCATCATTCTGAGAAGAATCAAAGAAAATTAAAAACCCTAATCAATTTTTAATAGTTTAAGCCTAATATGAGTTCTATTAAAAAAACTAAAAATCAATTAGCCTTAAAATTTATCTCTTATAAAGATGAAACTTTAGAGAAATGAAATTGACAATAAACCCCACTTGCCAGAAAAATTTCAGAGCAAAAATAACTATTTCATTAGAAGTTATTAGATTTTTAAGTTCTAGATTAATTTAAATCAAATAATAAATACACACTAATTATAAAAATTATAAAATTCCCAAAATCAACTCAAAACACTTATAATAATTTACCCAACCCTTTGAAGATGAAGAATCATAAAAATCATATACTTCGGTTTTATAAAATAATTAAAGATATGAAATTAATTAAACCCTAGGGTTCAGAAATTTACAATAAATCAAATAATCAACTAAAAATTTAGTTAATTAATACTTTGAATCCAACACTCAAGTAAGAATATATTAAAATTAAAATCATTCCTAACTTAATATTGAATGAATAATTGAAGTGTGATTAAAAGTGAATAAATTGATTAAAATACTCATAACATAAAATTTCAAATGCCCTAAGAATTCAGAATGACCTAGCTTAGGTATTGGCACCCTAAGTACATCATCTCTAAAGATTTCTTAAGCTAAGATTAATGATCGAATAAAAGAAAAACAAATACCCTACTCATAAGAAACTAAACTTAATTAAACAAGAAAATTATAATAACACCCATTTAATCAAATTAAACATATAGATTAAAAAAAATTAAATCAATTAAATGAAAACATAAAATCATAAAAATCCAAATGATAACAAAACTAAATCAATCAAATTAAAGCAATTAAATTTAACAAATGTTTAAATCAAATTCATTAAAAAGAATAAATGCAAGTTAAACTTTAAACAAAAGAATGAAGTTAACCAAACTAAAAAAATCTATTAATCAATCTAAAAATATATGAAATTGAATAATCATAACAAATTTATCTTAAATCTTACTCAAATCAAAGAAGCATAAAGTTAAATATAAACTCAAAATTATGAAATGACATTTAATTTTTATCTAATCCAAACAACATTAAAATAAATCAATCAACATAAAATTTAAAGAATAAAATTAATTAAATTAAATTAGAAGATCAAATTAAACCTAATAATTAATGAATTAAAATTAACTTATAAACAAAATAACAAGATTCAATAAATTAAATGATCAAATTTTAAAGTAGAATTTAAATAAAAGATTATTTTAAAGGTTAATCAAAACATAAGTTAATTAAATAAAACATATTAATCAAGTCGAATCAGTCCTAAATAAAAATATCAGATCATTAAACATAAACAAAGTTAAAATTTTTTAATCAATATGAACCACATAAAACTTAATGAAACATAAATAAAGGAACTTTAAAAAAATTAATTCAAAGAAAAGAATTAAACATTAATTAAATTAAATTAAATTAAAACCCATTAAATCCAAAATTGAATACCAACAATCAAACCATATAAAATTAAAGAACCTCAACACACTTAATCTTTGAAGTCTTAACTAAATTAAACAAATATTAATCAAATTAAATCCAATTCAACTAAATCCTTCAAATAATTTCAAAAGGGTTAATTAAGATACTTAGGATCTATGTTTGACCATTCACACCCATAACTCTCCAAATCTTAATAAATTTTTTTCCAAAAAATGATAGAAATTTTATTACCCAAAAAAGAAGATACACAATGCTTAAAGGGAAAAAAATCTCAAAGCTAATGCTCCAAAGAGATACAATAATCCTAAAGAGAAAATTCTCCTAACTAATACAAAAATAGAATAAAGAAAAAAAAAACAAAAGCCAAAATCAGCAACAGCACTAGTTCCCTCATGAGAAAAGATCAAAACCACTTCAAGGCTTCACCCTATAAAAATACCTGCAAGAAGCTCAAAAAGAAAATAAGCAAGTGTGTATGAAGAGACATTAAAGCAAAATAAGAAAGAAGGCATAGGCCTAGTCAAAATCAATCCCAAGGAGAAACACCATATGTGAGCATCCAAACTTCAAAAAAATGGGGGTAACAATCACATAAGATGCTACCAGCCTTAAAGATAGAAAGAAAAATATCAACGTCATCACAACCAAAGCACTCATGAGAGAGAAACAGCCACCAAGCACCAGGATCGGATACCATATAGTAGGACACAAGACCAGCACAGTTAACTAGAGACAAACCACCACCAGCAATCAAAAAAGTAACAAGCCCAAGCACTAAAATAAGAGAACACCAGCACTAAACCAGAATAAATCAGTCAGGGAAAAAAACAAGTCCCAAAGCCAAACCAATAACCATAGATCACCAGCATGAGCACTAGCAAAGAGCAAAAAGTGTTTTAAAATAGCTGAAAAATTATACAAAACAACCCCAAAAAGACCATAAGATAATATGGCTCTTCAAATTTGAGTGCCCAATAAAATTTGGTCTGGTCCAAAAATCCTCGCAGTAAAACAACCATCCACACTCTCAAATCCCAATTTTATATCCACTAATGCACTTGGAAGTAAGATGCAGTAGTTTTGAACAAATAGGTAATACATTTATGCTGAACAAATTTCTTATATATTGAACATCTATTCAATTTTTAGTAATATTTCAACCTAAAGAAGCAAGTAAGCATCACTATACATCCTACCTAAACTTTTTTAAGCTAAATTTGTGAATTTCATTCCCCATTCATCCGTGGCAAGTGCTGCAATAAGTATCTAGCCTATTTTGCATAAATTCTATCAATACTATTAGTGCATTCCTAATCTTTTTCAATTAATATCACAGAACAGTAAATTGAAGAATTACACTGGATGGGATAGATGAATCACAAACTACAGATACCAAGAAAATAAGAGGGCTAGAATGAGATAAAATAGGAGGCGGCCAATACAGATAACAGAAGGGAAGATGCAGTAGATATCGAAGATGGGTGGAGCGACGGTGAGCTAACTGCTATTGGTGAGATCACAAATAAAGTAGCAGAATTTCAAAAGAGTGTTCAATAGATAATTGAATGTACAATAGACTACCGCTAGAAGCTGCACCTTTGAGAAATAATTCTATAGTTGAGGAGCAAGCCTACAGACTTCGTGCAAGGAGTTTTGAACAACTGGAGTTGAAACGAGAAGCATGAGCAATAGCTACTGTCGGCTTACGAGGGAGGCCTACGGTTCCAAGCGAGTAACTGCGAGGGGGCAAGGACAACGATGGAGAGTTTCCTGTGAAGAAGGCACAAGATAAGAGCGGTATGTGATGGTTTCTCATGAAATTAGCCGGTGAATGGATATTTTAGGGAGTATAGAATGAATTCTGTGGACCACAGCTTCCTCCTTGAGGTCGCAGCTTCGCGGCCGCTTCACGTCTGATTCCTGAGCCGTGGCAAATAAGTTATGAAACAAATAGTTCCGCAACGTGATTTGCATCGCAACGCGGTTCGCAGCTGTACCAAACGGACCTTAGTCTATTGTGAAATGCATAGAACGAGATGCAATACACGGACATGTATCTACAGTACGGAGAGATTTTTTATTTAATTATTTTGTTTCTATTATTACTCTTTTTTCGAATAAAATCAGGAAATGAAAATTATTATAATCTCAATTTAAATTAAAAATTTATTTAAATTCAGTTTTCTACTGATTTTTAAATACGAATGAACGTATTATAATTTAATATAAATGTCATACATAAACTGAGGCTTAGATTAATATTATTCTATTTAACATGTATATATTAAGTAAGCACATAAAATCTTAGTTTTACTAACCAGATGTCTATACAGTAATTAAGGAAAACTACTTTTTTTTTTGTTAAATTTTAATGATTGTATTATAATTTTTTTAAAATTTCAATGATTGTGCGTTAATCCTGATTTAAAGTTAATTTGATTTTGACTTTCTTTTATTAAATACCAACATTTTTATAATAATAATAACAAATATATTACAATTATAATTTTTTTGTTATAATCACTTAAAATATGTTGACAAAATAAAAAAGTGATTATTTTAAATTTAACTTAATTTAATAACATACTATATTAATTCAATTCAAATAAAGTATGTACGCTAATTAATTTTGATTTACCTGACAAGGAAACACCTAATTTAAATTACTCTTAAGTTTAATTTTCTTAATTTATTATATGATCATTTTATCATTTACTCTCGTAGATATTTTCGTTGCACGTTTGGAATTATCATTGTCGAGCCTCATCATAAATAATTTTTTGTATTTTACATTCGTCATTTGATTATTTTTTTATCAAATCAATTGAGAGCATCTTTTCAACTCTCTTTGAAGTATCTTGGACTCAATTCATATGATTTTGATTCATTATCTATTTAATCGGAGCCTTCTATCCGCTCGTAGATAAATACTACGGATCTAGTAATGTGTGGAACAAAAATAAGATGAGGCTACCACACAATTTTCACGTTGTACTCATTATCATAATTAATTATTATTTTAATTAAGAGTGAATCCCACAAAGATGTCTTTATCTTCTTATAAATTGAAATGTTATTATCTTCGTTCTATTCCATTTTAGTTCTTAAGAAGGCTTGGAGAGCATTGGAGGGATTTTGAAACTAAGAGATTGTGCCGCGATCAAAGCAGGTATTTTTGTTCTTCACTTAATACCATGTAAGCCTTTTCCTTTTATTATATGCTTAATATTCATATGTTGATTTGATTCATCTTGCAGAATTTTTCATTTTAGACTATTTGTTTATTTTATTTGAGATATTTGAAATTTGATTCAAAATCCCTATAGTTTCAATAGTATCACGACATCGTGGCCGTAGAATGGGATACTTCAGGATGCAAAAGGTTTATTCATCATGTTAGCTTAGATATGAAGATTTGTATTTTGAGACACCGCAACTGAGTCTTTAATGCTCAGAACGTTGTCTTAGACACAGTGAGATCTACCAACGCTGGCATAAATGATAATATATTTTCTCGCCAGCTCGAGTCCCAACACATGTCAATACTTTAATTATATGATTTTTTTTCTGACGAAGTCACGATTCGTCACGACACAGGGGAGTACTTATTTTTGAGTTTCGAAAACTATACCTTTATTGCGAGCAACGATGACGGACCGTGCGTGTTGATTAAAAATGATTTGATTTTTCTGATTTTGATTAGTTTTCTTTTTAAATAAACAAAGGGAGCGAAGTCAGATTAACGGTAGGCTGTTGTGAGGGAGACTCGACAATGCAAATAAACAAGACTATTGTCGATAACTCTAAAAATTAAAGGTTGTTTGGGTTGCGGAGATTCAAGAAGTGATTTATTGTTGAGTTCGTGGGAGGATATGACAGCTATTTAGAAATGTAAGTAATTGTTTGAATCTTACTGTTTATGAATTCAAGCCAAGCAGATTAGAGATAGTTGAGTTGGTTGCTTGGCTTATACATAGGACAAGAAAGAAACAAAGAAAAAGAGACAGAGAGAGGAGGTAAGAAGAGATGTACAGTGTCGTCCGATAGAGGAACTAGGTAAGCAGCAGGTTGTGGCGATCCAATATATTTAGACGGATGTTACTGGACGAGGGAATTGACTTTTGGTAGTTGCAGGTTTTGGATGGATCTGCAAATTTGGTGTGGCTGGAAGGTTACCAACGGAATTTGTGGAGATTAGAGATGAGGGCTGTAGCTGCTCGATGTGGAGACTGATTGCGAGCTGTGTAAGTCGAAAATAGGAGATCGGGATAGCTGTTCGCAAAAGGAAGACTTTGGAAATGGAGATGGAGACGAGGATTTGGAGGATTCGGAGATGAAGCAAGAGAGATGATGTGTAATGTCCAGAAAGAGAACGACAGTGTGAGCAGCGTTCAGAGAGGTGGGGTGATGCTGGCGGGATGTGTAGAAGGTTGCGAGATGAGGAAGAGAGGATACATGAGAGTGTTGAAGAGGAAGAGGAAGAATTTTTAGGTGAATGCTGAGAGAGTGAATCGAGCTACGTTTTTCGTTGTTGGAGATGAAATGGGAGGCACGGGTTGCTGTCGGCCAATGCACATGAGGGAAAGCTTTTCGCGAATGGGAAAGGTTATGGAGAGGAAGAAGGCTGCGTTGGCTGGGCTCTTGAATTGAAGTGAAATCGAGAGACAGTTGGGAGAGAACCTCACAGAGAAATCCTCAGCACTATTGAAAATCTCTTTTTTTTTACGAAGCGAACAGATGGAGACGTGAGTACGAAAGACGCGTAGCAAATTCCAGATGAAATTGGACATTGGTACGAGGATTTTATGGGACAGATTGCATGTGAAATTCAATAATCCTAATTAGCTATAACTTAACTACTTCTTGTCGTGGGCTTCGAAAATTCACGCCCAACCTCTCAAAGAAAATTAGAGTATAGATTTTGTGATGAACAAAATTTTCAGAAGGCAGATAATTTTTTGTAAGAGATAAATAAGAGACTACCTAGAGATTTCACTCTAATTTTGTAAGAACTTTTAGATCTGGTTCCAAGAATTAATTACTCTTCCCCAATTAGTGAGAGAGTTCTTTCAAATAAGGTTAGTCATAAGTCGCTAATTGCTTAGCGTATAGTAGCAACAATTCAGATTTAAAATTTAATGAAATTCATCATTTCTTTTATTCTTGAAGCATATGGTTGGAGAAATGTTGGCCTGATCAAAATCGTGTCTAATCGATCTCTCGGTCCACTTTGTTAGAGGATATGGGACCAATCAACAAAAGGATCCTCGATGTTATGGGTTGCATTGTCCAAGGAGACCTTGTAGACTATAGTTGATATTTGTCTCAAGGTATAATTTTAAGTCAACCATAACTAACAAATGACTTTTTGCCCTATTAGGTATATCATATAATCCACAAGTAAAAGGGGTAGAAAATCATTGGGGACATATGAGCTACAGTTATGATCATAATATAATGGACCCTACTGGCCAAACCAATAGGTCAGAGGGCTCTGGTCGTAACCGCTTTGTATGTGGAGCCCACTGACCAAACTACGCGAACAGAGGATGTGGGTCACGTCCTTACTGATATAAAATATTTTGAGTGTGAACGTAACAGTATACATAATATGACATTAGCTTCTATGTGAGCTTAAATTAACATAAATTTGTCACCATTGACAAATAATTGCAGAAGGCGGATTGATCAATTTATTTATTTTTTAAATTATTTTTTATGATGAATTTTCATTTAATCAATTCTCTTATTTTGAAATTTTCTGGAAAATTTGATAGTTAATAGGAATTTGACTAAGCATTGAAATTTTTTTTAATTTTTTTTAAATAATAATTAACCCGTCTGATTGATATTCTCAATCAACACAACCATCATTGGGGTAGACATTGTCAACTCTATTCTTTTGTTAGCAAAGGATCAGGTCAACAACTTGTATTTAGAAATTGAATTTAAGATACAAAAGTTTAAAAATCTGAATAATAGTAATACCCTCCGGTTGAAATCTACGCTCGCCACAGCCATCATTGGGAAAATTAATTTGTGAGAATATCTTTTGTGTTTCAACAAATATATTTTTATTTTGAAAAGTTAATGATTAATTCTTCCAAATATTCATATTTTTGAGATATAATTATGAATTTACAATATATTCACAAATACAAAATAAATTCTAACTTGCAGATCAAGTGACAATGATTTTAACTTTATATTTTTGATTCAAAATATTGCAGCTTTATTTGTATTTAATTTGTTCATTGAATTTTTCAAGTATCAATGATTATTTAGCTTGCAATCATTAACAAGCTTTTAAATATTTATCATCTTATCATATTTAACTTTTGCGAGCACAAATAACTTATTATGCATCATTTAAGCAAGCTTCAATGAATTCTAGCTGGTCAAATATTTATTGAAACATCACGTCATGCTCAATAGTGACTTATTGAACTCACTATAAATTTCTTGAATATAGTTTCACTACTCATTGAGAAGCCTTGGTTATGTTTGCCAATTGGTTACTTGACTTTGCCAAAATCTCTTGTAAATTTTTATTTGAATTTCATCCTTAAACCAAGCACTCAATAAATCTCATGTGCTTTAATTTTGTGTCCATCTAGAGCCTTCTTCAATTCATTTTAAAATAGATATTGCAATATATGAATTAAATAAGAAGGCTTAATCATGTTCATTAATGAACTATTAAGTTCTTTGTGAATCTCACTTAAATTATAATTCACTTCAACATATTTAATATGAGTCAAATTACAATTTATTTATTCACGAGAAGTCCTACATATGCCTATTGATGAGCTATTTAGCTATGTTATAATTCTCTTTGTGAATTTTATTTGGATCCCATTATATTTTAGGATAAGCACTTAAATATATTACAAATCTCCTGTGTTTCAATTATGTGTTCAATTGGAGCCTTCTTTCCATAGATGAATACTACGGATTTAATTGTATGTGGAGCAAAAATCAACGGAGACTACGACACATTTTTTATATGTGGTACTCGTCATTGTACTTAATTATTAATTTTAAATAGGAGTGGGTCCAATGGTGGACCCACGATACATTCAGGGTGGGCAATTGCCCACCCTCGACTTTATAAAATTTTCTATAATAAAAAAGGTTTTCGGCTGTCTGAGCTATCATCTCTCCCATTCTCACTCCAAGAAGCCACAAGCTCACAGGTTTTTCAATCATAAACCTGGTAGCACTTTTCTTTTGTTCTGAACTTTAATTTCAAATATCAACCTCTTTGTTTCATTCTTTTTGCATAAGTGTTTAAACTTTTCTTGATTTTAATTTCAGTATAGTGCTCTCTATTGATCTTTTTTGAGCTAAATTATTAAAGTTACGGGTGCTCCAAATTGTGTAAATGTAATATGTATATGATTTTTTTTCTGGTATAATAATTCTTTGTTTGATTTAGAAGATATGTTTTTCTTAACTTCTAATTTGTCTGTCTGAAAAGTGCAATCAAATGACCTTTTTTTTATTTTGTATGAAAATCCGAAATCTTCCGCCCAAAAAATAGTGCTATTTCATAATCCTCAAAAATTAATAAATTAGCCAAACTGTTTATTTGCCTTTTTTTTATGGCAGCTTTGTTTGGAGTTGTAAACTTATTATATTTCAACTATATTATCATATAAAAAAAGAGCTGATGAATAATTCTCATATTTTAAAAAAATCTTATCTTTATTTTTTGAATTGACAGTGAATTATAAGTTTGATGTATATGATTTTCAATATCAGATCTCACTAATAATTTTTAAGACTAATATATTATGTTCTCACTATTAAATAGTTTCTATTCTTATTGCATTTTTATAATATGGATATATGATAATATGATATAATGGCTTAATACTTCTAAAAATTAAATCTTTGAATCATTTTCTTGAATAAAATTACTTTTTTTTTGGGCATTTATAATTTATTTATACAGTGAATGTGTTGAAATATGTTGAAATATGATATAATGTCATTCTAACTCTATTTTTGTTTTTGTTTTTTTTTTTGTCTTTGAAACTATTAGTGAGTTATTTCGTTGCAACCAATAAATTAAAATCTTTATATCTAATAATTCTGTAGCTCTCCTTCCTCTTTCATTTGTTTTTTTACCTGATTATCTATAAATATTTTTGTAGGCATTTACATTCTTATGATTTGTAATGTTTCACGTAAATATTTTGAATCGAGAATCTAGATTCGTTGGCATCAATCCCCGACGATGGGGATGCTTCGAGCAGCTTCACCTCGATATGAAGAAGCTTTGGGAGGTGATTTGGTGGAATGCCTCCCCCTGGATTGGCATGGAGACCAAGCTTCACCACCTTGTTATCGACCTTGGAGATTTTTGGGCTCGCTAGCGTCGAGGGCTTTGGGTGAAGGCTCGGTTGAGCTTGACTTTCCCCTAGAACATGTGGGGAAGGCCAATTTTGGGGAGAGATGTTTCTCTCCCAATTCCATTTTTGGTCGTTCCTCTTGTCACCAGCTTCGGCCAATTTCTAACTTTTCGATAGTGAGAGGCTCGGGGAAGGGATCGTCTTGCCTTCTTTTCACCTCTCCAAAGTGTTGGAGTGCAATGAATCAAGAGAGGTGCTCCCTCTCCTTCTCTTGGCACTTAGCCGAGAGCTTTGCCATTGAAGGAGTTTGGAGTGGCCGAAATTCGACAGACGACAGTGAGACACGGGGATGGGTTTGACTCATCTACTCTCTCTCTCTCTCGAACTGGAATGTCTTCGCATTTGCATGCATGGGATGAGGACAAGAAGGCTCTCCTCTCTTCTTTTTTGCTTGGCCGAGAGCCATGACCATGGGAGGTCAAAAATGGTTGGTCATCCATGCTAATTGGAGTCCTTGGAACCTTACTCCCAGAAGTCCAATTTATTGGTTGTGAATTCTCATCCACTACATGGATGGATAGATGAGGTATGGAGGGATGGAATGGGGTTGTTTGATTTCATGAGCATATGGCATTTCTTATTCCCCTTTTTTTATTATGGCTCCCCATCACCTTAACTCCACCTCACTTGGCCTTAGGTTGTTCGCTATCTACCTTGGCCAAACAAAAGCAAGCTAAGGATTGAGCTTAAGTTCATTTGGATTGGGTTTTGAGCCTAGAATTTGAATTCATGCCACTTGGGCTTAAATTTGATTTAAATTGATTTGAGTTAGTTTCTTAATTAGCTTTAGATTTAAATTTTAATGATATTTAATTGTTCATTAAGAGTTTTAGGGGGCCGTGTTTGAATTTGAGTTGATTCATGTTAGTTTAACCCACATCTTAACCTAATTAATTATTTTGTGATTTTAGATTTGTATTAATTATGTTCAAATGATCATTCATTATGTGTTTGATTTATTGATTTCATTTAATTTGAAATGATTTTAGATTTTAACCCAAATTAACCCATTTTGCTAAAATGGGTTAAGTTGGATTCAATTGAACCAAATGATTTCAATTAAAATATGTTCAGACTCTAATCATATATAATTAAATGTTTGATATAATTTGGAGTAATTAATTTCAATTGATTTTAATTTTGACTCATTTTGGCCTAAATTAGCCTTAATAGGTTAAGATGGATTCACTTGGATGAAATGATCCATTTAGTCAAATTAAACCGAATGATTGAATGAATTAAATTTAATTATGATTTTAAAGTATTTTGAAATATTTAATTTAGATTATTTTTTAATTTGATTTGGGTTTGGCTTAATGAGGTTCATTTGGGTTTATTTGGGTTAAGTAGCGAAATCAATCTACTTAAATTCTCATTTAATTTAAATTTATTAGTTTATGTTTGAAAGGGTTCATTTTATTATTTTGAGTCTTTGGGCTAACTCAATTTGGCCAAATTATGATTGTTTGATACTTGACTTAATGGAGCCCATTTAGGTCAATTTTAGATCAAATGACCTGGTTGATCACTTTTAATCTCTTTTAGATTTAGTTTGGGTTTATTTATGTTTATGCATTAATTTTATACTTTGCATTTGTTTTATTTTTGATTCATTTTGATTTTTTTTAAAATTTTTTTTATTTATGCTGAGGTGATTGTTAGTTTAAAAGAGTTGAATGGGTCAATCATCTAAATTACCTTAATTTAGCCTCAATTAAAATTACATGTTAATTAAGATATATTTAGTTTTGATTTTTGTTGAATTATTTTTAAATTTAAATTTGATTAGGTTCACCTAATCCAATTGGGTTAAGTCGAGTCTTAGGAGGATTCACAAAGATGACTAAAGGTTTCACATTTAAGATATTGAGTTTGATTTGATTTTAAATTTAGTTTTATTTATTTATTTTAGATTTACATTTGATTTACTTAGTATTTTGATTTGTTCACCTAATTACTAAGTATAGTGTTCTAAGTGCCTAATTAAGAAGCTCATAATATAAAATTAAAAATCATAATTATTAAGACTAGAGATGATGATGTTAACCTCATCATGAGGTCAACATGTGAGAATTAGAATGACAACATCTTAATGATTATCACATAGAGATTGTAGGCCCTAACTAATCACACTTACAACAAATGAAATGTGGATGCCTAATTATGATATAATTTAGTTTCCCAATAGTTCTTCTATATCTATCTAGATTGGACAAATGCTCCCCTTAATTTAGTTGAAGTTTAGTGTTCAAATCCAATTGGAGCCTAATGGCATCTACAATTTTTTATTCCTATCTTCAATATATTTGATATATAGAGAGTTTATCGCAATCTTTTAGTTGAAAAATGTTGAAAGAGGTAATATTTTTTGATACGTCCTCAGAAAATTAATCTGATCAAGCACGAATCTCAAGGCATTTTAAATGCTTCGATCTAATCACCGATTTCGCTTACAAGCGGCGTCTCGATGAGGCGAGCGTAGCAACATCAAGCATAGTCGATCGAGCTCGAATCGACTTAGATCAAGCTATCGAGCATGAAAATGGATCCGATCCGCCAAATGGTCACCAAAACGACATATTTATAGTCGGATCGTCGTCAAGGCGAATCCAAAATCTAAGATCACCCAATTCCGACATCATTAAGGCACCCGGATCATCAAAATACACCGTCGATCGGGGATCGCGCCGTCAGATGGAGTGGTTGGAGTTTTCCACGAATTTACAAGGCACGCCACTCCCAAAATCTATAAATAGAGCTTCATTCTCACCTTAGAGGGGCCGAATCGATTTGAAGACCGAGCTCGAGAACCACCGGTCGACCTTGACGACGATCACCATCTGCCGCAAGTGGTGCACGAAGATCAAGAGCTCGCCCTTGGGAGCGAGGACTAGAAAAGACCGGTTCTCCTTTCTCCACGAAGATCAAGAGGTTGCTCCCGGATTCGTTCGCCGCTTTTGGGAAACTTCTCCTTGGGTTGGGTTGGCCGATATATTTTTTTACACTAATATTGTTTCCACAAACACCTTCTTCTCAACTAACGAAGCAGGACACGTATCTTTTGAACACATAGTGAAAGTTCTGGTGGGCAAGGCCCGTGATTTTTCCTTAACGGGTTTTTTCCACCTCGTGTTCATATCCCCTGCTTGTGTGTTGGATAATTTTTGGGCTACGACGAAGATCTCGCATCTACCGGAATAAAATTCTCTAGCACGCAACAGTTTGGCGCCGTCTGTGGGATAAACAGTTCCCCCATTGCTATATCTCCAATATGGTGAGGGTCCGTCAGGCCCCTCTTTGGAAGATCGCGTTCAAAGGATGGAGGATTCCCAGGAGAAATTCGCCGACTCTGCGAGAGGGCCGCAAAGCGTTCCAACACGCTGGAAGAGCACGAGGTTCCCGCGACCCTCAGATAATCCGATTTTCTTCACGAGAATGACTGCAGGAATGCGGATCAACAAGTAGAGAACCCCTTGGCACCACATCCAGATGCTGAACTTCTGGATACCGCCAGTTCTACTCACCCCACACGAATGGCCTACGACGACTGGTGCAGGAAGAGTTCCCGGCAAACAACCTGAATGATCCATTCTCCCGCCGCCTCTTCCAAAACTTCGTCCCGGAGATCATCTCAATACCCGATTACGGATTCAAGCTTCCCATGGACCCTTACGATGGCACAACCGTCCGTGCGAGCATATCGATCACTTTCGAATGATCATGCACATTCGGTGCAAATGACTGTCTTGTGGGTATCCCGTGACTCTCAAAGACGGGCTGTCGTGGTTCTATTCGCCTGTGGGTCCATCCGATCATTTGGAGAGATCGGATTTTTTGTAGAACTTCTGGCGAACAAGAGAATCATCGTGATTCATCATCTCTCCTCATGAACGATGGAGAGTCCCTCAAAGAATACTTCCGGTTCTCCTCACGAAGCGAAAGATACCGAGTAGATCCGAACTTTTGAGGCGTGCTTCTGAGGACTCCAGGGATACTTATTCATCATGCGGAGAGCATTCCATTCGGTCCACCGAATAGAGGCACAAATCTCTGGCCGACTATCGGTGCTCATCGACAAGTTTGAACCACCAGCGACAAGCGGAAGAAGGTTCCCAAAGGTGATGTTCAAACATCTCGAAAAGAAGAGAGGCGACAACCTCCCCAAAACCTCTCGAGCGACCTCGGATGACTTAATCGAGAGAAAATATCTGACTCTCAACGTCATCGCGAACATCCCTGCTATTCAGAAGAGGATAGCGTCAGGTGGCACCAAACAGGTGGAAATCAAGAGAAATTACGCCACTTTCACCGCCGGTAGGTGCCACCAAGCGAAGGAGGAGATTGAAAGACCGTCGTCAGGGTATCAGGCCGTTTATACAAAACCCGCTCGTCGACAAATCTTTGGGGCAACCAGGAAGGAGCGGCGGTCGGAGAGATAGAAAATAATTGCGGGGAGGCCGTGTTATCTAGCCAAATATTCATTGCCGCCCTTCAAGAGCCAGAGCCGAAGAAGTCTCGGGTTGACCATTCTATCACCTTTGATGATTTATATCTAGAGGGGCTTTGCATCCCACATCGAGATCCCCTTGTCATCGGTCAGTGTGATCCATGCTTCAATATTAAAAGGATATTGATCAATGGGAGTTGGTTGATGTTCTTTTTTACTCCACTTTCCTCAGCATGGGTATAGAAAGAGAGAAGCTTCAACCGGCCGGTCCACTGTATGGATTTGATAATCGACCGGTATTAGTGGAAGGGACAATCAGTCTTCCTGTAACTCTTGGAGAATTTCCCCGACCGACCCACTTGATACAATTTATTGTAGTCAAGTGCAGTCCGTGTCAATGCAATATTTGGAGACCTCTCCGGTTTATATTGGCAATCACATCACATTGCCTCACCTCAAGATGAAATTCCGACACCGGGCATCGGCATGGTAAGTGTGGAATCAACAGATAACCTGGCGTCTATATCAACAAGCCGACCATTTACGCCGGTAACCCTCAACATCGAGAACTTGACCTACGAGATGAGGATGCCTCCGAAAGGGCTTCTCCAGGTTGAAGATGTAATTTGTCTTCCTATCTCGAAGTTGATCCATCGCGAAGGTGAAGGTGGGATCGTTCTTTGTTCGATCGAAATCGAATCGTAGATTTTCTACGTAAAATCAAGATATCTTTGCACGGGCGCTCGATACGGGCATTGACTGGAAGTCATTACGCACTCCCTCAAAGTTGACTCAACCTACAAGCCGGTGATACAGAAGAAAAGAACCTTCGCTTCTGAACGATTGCAGGTCATAGAACAAGAAATCACCAAACTTCTGGAAGTCAAGTTCATTCGAGAAGTCTACTACCCCACCTGGTTGGCTAACGTAGTGTTAGTCAAGGCCAGTTCACGGAGAATGTGCATCACTACACGACGCGATCGCATGCCCAAAGATAGCTTCCCCGCCGTCGTGTCGACCAACTAGTTGATCACGACATCGGATCTTGAGCTTCATGGATGCCTATTCGGCTACAATCACAACCGGGATAGGTCAAAAGGTCCTGTGGACTTCCCGACCTCTTCCATACAGTTAACATCGTCGAGTAACGCTCTGATAAACAACCTTGGATAAGTTGGCAATCCTCATAGGCGCTACACTTTCCCATACAGTTAACATCATCGAGTAAGCGCCCGATACACAACCCAGGATAGGTCAAAGGTCCGTGGACTTCCCGACTTCTTCCATAGGTTAACATCGTCAGTAGCGCTCGATAAACAACCTTGGATAAGTTGGCAATCCTCATAGGCGCCTACAACTTTCTCCATAACGTTAACATCAGCGCTAGATACACAACCTGATAGGTCAAAATCTCGGTTAATTCGAGATCTTCCATCTGGGTTAACATCGCCGAGTAAGGATAGATCGAGAGGTTACAGAGAACCTCATAAATATATTTAGGTAAGTTTGTGCGTGAGTAGCGCTCGATAAACAACCTTGGATAAGTTGGCAATCCTCATAGGCGCTACAACTTTCTCCATAACGAGGGTTAACATCATCGAGTAAGCCTCAGATACACAACCTCGGATAGGTCAAAATCCCATTCAGCTTCGACCTCTTCCATACAGGTTAACATCGAGTGCCTCGACAACAACCTGGATAGGTCAAAATCACTTGGCGGATTACTCGACCTCTTCCATACGGTTAACGTCGTAGTCGCGCTCGACAAACAACCTCGGATAGGTCAAAATCTTGGCAGTTCAATTCACCTCTTCACCGCACGCGTAGCACACTCGACAAAGCGGCACCGGATAGGTCAAAGATCCCGTCGGTAGTTAACCATCGGCATTCTACCGTCATGGTCATCACCGTATCAATCTCCGGTTATCTCGGCAACCTTCGCGGTCATCGTGCCGTCGACAAAAGTGGTTGTCCCTTCGCCACAACCCGCAGTCATCGTCGGGTAAGTAGCGTTCGATAAACAACCTTGGATAAGTTGGCAATTCTCACATGGCCGACTTTCTCCATAACAGTTAACATCGTCGATGCTTCGATAAACAACCTTGGATAAGTTGGCAATCCTCATAGGACGCACAACTTTCTCCATAAGCAGGTTAACATCATCGAGTAAATCAGATACAACTGGATAGATCGAGAGGTTACGAGAACCTCATAAATATATTCGTGCAGTTTGTGTATGCTCGATAAACAACCTTGGATAAGTTGGCAATCCTCACATGGCGCAACTTTCTCCAACGTTAACATCATCAGTAAGCGGCTCAGATAAACAACCTCGGATAGGTCAAAATCCCAGCGGATTCAACCGTCTTCCATACGTTAACGTCGTCAGTCGCTCGACAAACAACCTCGGATAGGTCAAAATCGGCGTATTAATTCGACCTCTTCCAGTTAGCGTCATCGAGTCGACAAACAACACCGGATAGGTCAAAATCTTCGGATTGATTCAACCTCTTCCACAGTGCGTCGAGCACTCGACAAACAACCGGATAGGTCAAAGATCCCCGTCGGCGTTAACCGCTTCGTAATGCGGTCATCACGCCGGCCATCACGCAACAATCTCCGGCGGTTATCTCGCAACCTTCGCGGTCATCATCGCCCGCCGTCATTCGTCGCCGGTTGTCCTTGCCAGACCACAACCCACAGCAACCCGATCCGTCGCCGTATCGTAGCGTTCGATAAACAACCTTGGATAAGTTGGCAATCCTCATAGGCTCTACACATAGTTAACGTCATGGGCAACACCACGACAAACAACCTCGGATAGGAAACTTTATACACTCTCCACGAGCTAACGTCGTGCAAACACTCGACAAACAACACCGGACGGGTCAAAGATCCCGGCAAATTCAATTCGACCCCATACAGGTTAACGTCAGCCGAGTCACACTCGACAGCGACCTGGATAGGTCAAAGATCCGTCGGCCGTACATGCGCGCTACCGTCCTTCTCTGCCGCGCCCGGCAATCGCCGCCGGTCATCACCATTATCGCCGGTCATCTCCGTATCGCGCCGGTCTACCGTCGAATCAGTCGGTCCTGCTGTATGTAGCAATCTTCCTTATCGGCGCTTGTCATGCCGGTATTACGTCTCGATTGCGTTGCCGACCACACCCGTCGGTAGTCGCATTGTCGCTACCATCGCGGTCCTTACCGCGACCCTCGTCGGCAATCTTTGCCGGTCACCACCATCATCGCCGGTCATCCTGCATTCTGGGCGCCGGTCACCATCATCGACTAGTCGACCCTATGGGCCACCATCGTCGTCGTCGCGCATTCGACCCAGATCTCGGTTATCGTCTCCTTCATGGCCTCAAACCGGACGTGTCAGGCCAGGTTGGCCTCTTTCGAGATGAAAATTATTCGAGGAGGTGCGATCTCAGGAGAGGCATGCACTCTGGCTTGGTGGAGATGAAAGAGGTGAGGTTGATCCAAAAGTGCCCAAACTCCCACCGGAGGGCTATGCACTCTAAGAGGAAGAGGAGATCAAAAGAGTGTCCAAACTCCCAGAGGTATGCTCTAAGGGAGAAGAGGAGATCAAGAGTGCCCAAACTCCCCACCGGGGAGGCTATGCACTCTAAGAGAGAAGAGGAGATGAGAAAAATGTGCCTTTCCCTTGGTCTGGGGTTTTATACCCAGGGGCAAAGCGTAAAATCGCTCTGGCGTTGGACGTGGGCCCACCCCAGCCACTGCCTGCGCCCCGCCAGCCCGCGCGCCCGTGCGCCACCGCGCCCGCGCGCGCCCGCCCGCAGGCCGCAACCGCCGGCCCGCACCGCCGGCCGCGGGCCGCAACCGCCGACCCGCGCGCGCCCGCTCGTGGCCGCGGGCCGCAACCGCCGGCCACGGGTCGCAACCGCTCGCCTGCGCCCGCGACCCGCCAGCCCGCGCATCCAGTCCGTTCAGCCCGCGTCCGTCCCACGACCCGCCGAGCCCCGAACAGCGGCCCGTTGGCGTGCGCGTGCGCCGCGCAGTATGCGCGCGCGCGCCTGCGCCGCTGGCGCACGCGTCAGCGCGCCCGCGAACACCCTGACTCTGTTGTCGGGATCGATCGTAATCTCGAAATCTGGCGCGCGCGCATTTGCGCAGCAGCTTCCATAGTCATAATCTTGTGCTCCTATGAAGATCGTTCTCTCAAAATGCGGTTGATGGATTTCTCATTTCGTTGAAGAATTTCTTTTTCAGTATTTGATATATATTTTTGGATGGTGAGATAATGTCAATAAAAATAGGGGCGATCGTCCTCGAAAATTCGATCAACACGAATCTCAAGGCATTTTGAAATGCTTGATCTAATCCGATTTGGTTTCAGTCAAATCCGATGACGAGCGTAGCAACATCAAGCATGTCGATCGAATCGACTTAGATCAAATATGAAAAATGGATCGATCCGCCAAATGGTCACCAAAGCGACATATTTATAGTGGTCGGAATCGTCAAGGAATCCGATCCAGATCGCCCAGACATCATTAAGGCACCCAGATCATCAAAATACACCATCTGATCGGGGATCACACTGGGCCGTCCGATGTGAGTGGTTGGAGTTTTCCACGAATTTACAAGGCCTGCCACTCCCAAAAATCTATAAATAGAGCCATTCTCACCTGGGGGGGCCGGTCGATTTGAAGGAGAGCTCGAGAACCACCGGTCGACCGGCCGACGATCCCATCACCAGGTGCCACCACCGGTAGTGCACGATCGAGAGCTCGTCATGGGAGATCGCCCCGGGACTAGAAAAGACCGGTTCAGCTCCTTTCTCCGAAGATCGAGGTTGCTCGAAGATCCGTTCTGCCGCTTTTGGGAAACTTCTCCCTTGGGTTGGAGTTGGCCAGATATTGTATTCTACACTCGGAATATTGTTTCGCCAGCACCTTCTTCTCCTACGAAGCGAGGACCGTATCTTTGAACACGTAGTAAGTTCTGGTAGAGGCCGTGGTTTTCCATACGGGTTTTCCGTATAACCCTGTGTTCATATCCGCTTGTGTGTTGGATAATTTTTGAAACTGACGAAGATCTCATCTCTGAATAAAATTCTCTAGCACGCAACATTTTTATTGCAAATATTTTATTGGTCACTTCCTAAAATAATTATATCATTTTCATAGAAAGTTATTTACATTTTAAAGAAAATTTCTTTTTCATGTAACCACTAGGTTCAAAAATCAATTTTGGTTTCTAAATTTATATCTTTCTAATGGAAACTTGATTTTTAAGATATAACACCATGGTCATTCTTGGAATTTAGAATGAAGATAGAAGATATTAAAAATTAAGAGATTTAATAATTAGATTTTATTTTTTTGTTCAGTGTAAAAAATAAGCTGTAAATAAATAAGTCCAAGCAAACCTATCTAGAAACAAAATAAAATTAAAGTTTAGTCTTTAATTATGAAATGTATAATTAATTACATATATAGCATAAATGAAATATTGACATACACAATTAATACAAAGGCAAACCAGCAACTATAGATATAGATGGTAATAAATACAGTGGTTCAATATCTACATCAAAAATTTATATGGAATGCGATACAAGGTAATAAAAACAGAATACAATGGTACAAAGGTACAATGGTTCAAAACCCACAATTGTAAATAAAATATTCTAAATTTTTATACAGAATGCGATATAGTTGGAAAAATACTTCTGTGACAAAGTGGACAAGTATTGTGTGAGTTGAACCACATGTCAATACAAGTCACATGAAATAAGTGTCTGGAAGATAACAACTGTTTGACCTCGTCCCCTTCATCAAATGAAGATAGATAAATCACACACTTTGTTGTGGCTTCCTCTTCCTCTCCATTAATTTCTTGTTTGTTGTTGTGATAGATAAATACCGAAACCCAACGTTGCATATTGAAATGATTCTCCTGATGGCCAAACATGCCACATACCAGGAGGAATTGATATCGACGCCAAATATAAAAACCCACTACGATAAGCGTCACAAGAAATATAACAATGATAAAGACTAGTCATTGGTAGTAGTCAGTTTTGCTAAAGAGAGAAGGGGAAGATGATGGTGAAAAAAGTGCCATTGAATCAACAAATCACATGTGTTTAGTAACATTAATCAATTTTAAAAATATTGTAAAAGTAATTAGCAAAAAGTGCAAAATTAGGAGATAAATTATAAAGAGCAAAAAAGAAATTTAAATATATATTTTGCATCCTACATGGCTAAGTAGGATGATAATGCCTTTTAAAAGGGTTTTTTTCCTATATGCCAAATAGGCAAGAACTCCCTTAAAATGGGCATTTTCATCATACATACATACCACGTAGGATGCAAAACAATTATGGAATAATTTGGATGTTTTAAAATTACGCTATATAACATATAAATAATTAATTAGAAATATATTTTAAAATAAATTTAATAATTTTGAAATTTATACAATCCAAATCTATTTTTATAAAGACTTAAGCTATGAATAATTAAATTTATTTTATAATACATGTAAATTAAATATAATTTATGATAGAATAATCATATAAAATATATTTAAAATTAAATTTTATGATACAAATTTAATAAATCTAATTGAATAATTTCTTGAAGATTTATGTGGAGCTTAGGATAAATATAAGAACTTAATTGTTTTTGTATTTAATGAATTTATATGATTTTGAATCTTGAAGTATTAAGGCGACTATAAATATTACTTATACTTATTTTTTCTGGTTAATATCTTAGTTAATTAGTGATAAAATAGATTCATAGGGAGTATGATTATTATTTTATATCTTGGGTTATCCTATGACCCACATAAGTCTTCAAAAAAGCTCTTCAATTGTATTTATTAAATTTTAGTAATAGAATTTAATTTAAGAAAATATTGTGTATAGTTAATCTATTAAGATTTATATTTATTTTACATTTATCATACAATACATATAATTACTTATAGATTGTCATTATAAATAAAGATTCGGATTGCATAAATTTCAAAATTAGTAAAGTTATTTGAAAATAAATATAACATATAATGTTAATTAATCATTTAGATATTATATAGCGTAATTTTAAAATATTTAGATTGTCTTATTGAATTTTCCTGTATCCTACGGGACATGACGTAAAATTAAAATCCTCTCTTTAAGGGCATTTTATGCCGATACACACTTTAAAGGGTGTGTAAGCAGAAAAGCTCTTTTGGAATATGTAGCTAGAAGTTATATATATATATATATATATATATATATATATATATATATATATATAGATATATATATATATATGATGTGTATTGAATCAAAAAGTCACAATTCTGATAATGCAGATGCATCCATTGGAAAACGGCTTTCATAGGAGAAATGATGGATCAAACTAAATTTAATCCGAAATTTTTTCAAAAATCATTAAATAATAGTGAAAAGCTTCGTATAATTCACAAGGTCAGTTATGTCCGGAGGAAACTAATGATGAATGATGAATAAAATTAAAAAAATAATAAAATAAAAGTAAAACTAATGAGAAGAAAGAAATTAACGTAACATATTTCAGTTAGAATCTGTAATGACAATTAACGAGGGAAGATGTCAACACCACCAGTCGGTGTTTGCTGCCAAAAAGAAAGGCAGCGTCTTTGTCGGCGAAACGGAGGAAGACAAGTTTGCGATATTAATATCCAGAGAAAGTCCGTTCGAATTCCCCTCCTTCTTCGCTGGCACCTGTGGATTCACAGGGCGGTGCCGCCGCATGTGGCCGCCGAGAGCCTGGCCGGAATTGAACTTGGTGCCGCATATCGAACACTGGTGGATTCTTGCCGTTGCCGCGACTTTCGAAGAGTATGAGTTCAGGCTTAGCTGAATCGAATCCTCGCTCATCACCGCCGTCTTCATTTCATCTGCCGACGTCGAAGGGATCGAAAGCTTGATTTTCTTATGGCAGGCGCGATGCCCGCAGAGCGCTTGAAAGGAAGAAAAACATTTGTTGCAAGTCTTGCATTCGTGGACATCTAATCCAGCCTTGCCGCTGGTAATGGTCGCAGCCTCTGCGAATTGCCGGCTCGCAAATTTCATGACGGTGGTTGCTTCCTCTGTCGCTTTGGGTTCTGGGCCTCTTGGCTTATGTCCACCTCGGGCAAAAAGTACAAGCCAATTTGCTATGTCTTCTTCCTCCTTAGCCGTGATAGGAGAGAACTCCGCGGAGGTCGATGAAGACGTCACTACGTCTGCCGTCGCCGCCGATGAAAGCAGAAGCCTTTGCCGCTTGGTTCTCTTCCGTCTCACTATAGACATACCGTCCATCGATGATAGGTGAGAAAGAAGCTTGTGTTGAGAGAAGTGAAAGGTGAGGAAGGTAATTAACGGGTTATTATTTATGTAGTGATAAGGTGTGAAAATGCTTAATTGGCGAATACAAACAGAAAAAAACAGCAAATTCACACTTCTCACTCTCTCGCTTATCCACGTTTAGTTTGGTTCAGAGGGAAGCAGTTTACTGGCTTCTCTCTCTAAGGTTATTTATGGAATAGAAGAAACCCGAAAATTCAGATTCTGATGTGGGTGGAATTAAACAATTACAGACAGTAAATAAAAAATAATAAATAAATAAAATAAAGAAAAAATTATTGACAGCCATTCATTTTTCGCTGCAGAAACGGACTACAGAATTCATTGTCTAAAAAACTTCATATATATATATATATATATATATATATATATATATATATATATATATATATATATATATATATATATATATATATATATATATATATATATATATATATATATATATATATGATACATCCTCAGAAAATTAAATCGATTCGAATCTCAAAGCGTTTTGAAATCTTGATCTAATCGATTTGTGGCTTCAAACAGATGCCGATGAGGCGAGCATGCCAACATCAGCGTAGTACGATCAGAATCGACTGGATCAGTATCGAACATGAAAATGGATTACGATCCGCCAAATGGTCACTGGCGACATATTTATAGTCGGTCGGCGGCTCGTCAACGAATCCGATGAATCCGAATCCATCACATCATTAAGGCACCGGATCATCAAAATACTCCGTCGATCGGGGATCGAGCCGTCAGATGGGAGTGGTTGGAGTTTTCCAATTTACACCTCCAAAATCTATAAATGAAACTCATTCACCTTAGAAGGGAAATCGATTGAAGACGAGGAACCACCGGTCGACCTTGTAGGCGATCTATCACCATGGTGTCATCGGTAGTCTTGAGATCGAGATCGCCAGGAGATCGCTGACTAGAAAAAACCATTCGCTCCTTTCTCCGAAGATCAAGAGGTTGCTCCCAGAAGATCAGTTCCTGCCGCTTTTTAGGAAACTTTTCCCTCGGGTTGGAGTTGACCGATATTGTACTTTTCTACACTCGGAATATTGTTTAGCTCACACCCCACCTAACGAAGCGGGACGTATCTTTTGAACACATAGTGAAAGTCCTACAAGCTGGGCAGGCCGTGGTTTTCCCTACGGGTTTTCCACGTATAACCCTGTGTTCATATCCGCTTGTGTGTTGGATAATTTTTGGGGATGAAGATCTACATCTAGAATAAAATTCTCCAGATTTGGCGTCATGGGAAATACAGTTCCCCATTGCTATATCTCCAATATGGTTGATAAAGCGGGGTTTGCTCCAACGCTCCTCGTTCTCGGGATCAAGGGCGTAGTCTCCAACACTTCTCACATAGCAGACTTACGTCCCGGTGAGGGTCCATCAGGCCCCTCTTTGGAAGATCGCATTCAAAGGATGGAGGATTCTCAGAACGAAATTCTTCGACTCCTGCGAGAGGACCGGCAAAATGTTCCAACACGCCTGGAAGAGCCACAGGTTCCGCACGGCCCTCGGCATAATCCAGATTTTCTTCCTGAGAATGATTGCAGGAATCTTTGGATCACAAGTAGAGAACCCCGCAGCACCACATCCAGATCTTGAACCGGATACCGATTCTACTCACCCCACGAATGGCTCGACCTCGTATCGGTGAAACTCCACGTCCTCTTATACTACGACGGCGGTGTAGGAAGAGTTCCCGGCAATATCGAATGACCCATTCTCCCGCTTCGTCAAAACTTCGTCCTTCGAGATCATCTCACAATACCGTTCCGAGATTCAAGCTTCCGGCATGGACCCTACGATGGCACAACCGTCAGATGCGAGCACGATCACTTTCGAGCGATCATGCACATTCGGCGTGCAATGACTCGTCTTGTGTCGGTATTCCGGCGACTCTCAAGGGCTCGTGGTTATTCACTTTCGGGGTCGTCCGATCATTTGAAGAGCTCGCCAGATTTTTTGTAGAACAGTTCCTGGCGAACAAAAATCATCGATTCATCACATCTCTCAGAATCCGAGCGATGGAGAGTCCCTCAAAGAATACTTCCAGAGATTCTCCTCGGCGACGGTCTGAGGAGTAGATCGAACTTTTGAGGCGTGCTTCTCGGAGGACTCGACGGGATACTTATTCATCATTAATGCGGAGATAGTCCATTCATCGACTGGTCCACCAAATAGAGGCACAAATCTCCGGTGACTATCGTGCTCATCGACAGCAGTTTGAACCACCAAGCGACAAGCGGAAGAAGGTTCCCAAAGGTGATGTTCAAACATCTCGAAAAAAAGAGAGGCGACAACCTCCCCAAAACCTCCTCGGTGACCTCAGGATGACTCAATCGAGAGGAAATATCTGACTCTCAACACGCGTCATCATAAACATCCTCGGCTATTCAGAAGATGATAGCGTCAAGTGGCCGCGACCTTTAAAACACAGGAAATCAAGAAAAATTTTGCCACTTTCACGCGGTAGAGGGCACACCGAAGTGCCACCTGGCGAAGGAGGAGATTGAAAGACTA
This sequence comes from Cymbidium sinense, assembly GCA_021442155.1. NCBI lineage: Eukaryota > Viridiplantae > Streptophyta > Magnoliopsida > Asparagales > Orchidaceae > Cymbidium > Cymbidium sinense. Next base: position 73,109,169 of record CM038227.1, on the reverse strand, counting down.
ATCGTCAGGTATTTAGGCCGTTTATACAAAACTAACCCTCGTCAACAAATCTTTGGCAACCAACTCGAGAAGAATGCCAGTGGTGGAGAGATAGAAACAATTGCGGGAGGGCGGTGTTATCAGCAAATATTCATTACCGCCTTGAGCCGAGCCGAAGAAGTCTCGGGTTGACCATTCTATCACCTTTGATAATTTAGATTTAGAGGGGCTTCGCATCCCACATCAAGATCCCCTTGTCATCAGTGCCGGGGTCGGTGATCCATGCTTCAATGTTAAGAGGATATTGATCGACAATGGGAGTTCGGTTGATGTTCTTTTTTACTCCACTTTCCTTAGCATGGGTATAGAAAGAGAGAAGCTTCAACCCGGCGGTCCCTTGTATGGATTTGATAATCGGCCGTATTAGTGGAAGGGACAATCGGTCTTCCGTAACTCTTGGAGAATTTCCGACCGCAACCCCGTACAATTTATTGTAGTCAAGTCACGAGTCATGATGCAATATTTGGGAGACCTCTCCGGTATATTCGGTACATCCTCACCTCAAGATGAAATTCCGACACCGGTGGCATCGGCGTGGTAAGTGGGAATCAACAGATATAACCTGGCGTCTATATCAAGCAAACCCGACCATTTCGGTAACCCTCAACATCGAGAACTTGACCTGAGATGAAGATGCCTCGGAAGGGCTTCTCCGGTTGAAGATGTAATTTGTCTTCTATCTCGAAGTTGATCCATCGCGAAGGTGAAGGTGGGATCGTTCTTTGTCTCGATCAAAATCGAATCGTAGATTTTACGCGTAAAATCAAGATATATATTTGCACGGCGCGCTCGACATTAGGGCATTGACAAGTCATTACACACTCCCTCAAAGTTGACTCTACTGGCCGGTGTCTGAGAAGAAAAGAACCGCACGAGCGATTAAACAAGAAATCACCTTACGGAAGTCAAGTTCATTCGAGAAGTCCTACCCACGGTTGGCTAGTGTTAGTCGAAAGGCCAAGTTCACGGAGAATGTGCATTGACCTGCTTAATGTCGTGCATGCCCAAAGATAGCTTCCCCTATCGACCAACTAGTTGATGCGACATCAGGACATCAGATGTTAAGCTTCATGGATGCCTATTCTGGCTACAATCAAATCAGGATGAACAAAACAGATGAGGAAGCAACATCCTTCCAAAGCAGAGATAAGGGACTATCTTCTTGTCGTCATGCCATTGGACTAAAAATCTAGAGCAACATATCGGCCTTATGAATAAGATCTTCAAGGATCTTATAGGGCCTGATATGGAGGTGTATGTTGATGATATCTTGGTAAAGAGCTTGGAAATATCACGCATATTTACGATGCACAGTGCTTTGACATTCTTCGACACTACAAGCCGGCCAAGCAAGTGCATTTTGGAGTTTCCTTTGGGAAATTCCTAAGCTTCATGGTCACTCGGTTGGGATAGAGGCCCAGAAGATAAAAGCACTCAGGACATGTCACCTCAAGACGATCAAGGAAGTCCAACGTTTGTGGAAGGATTGCGACTTTATCCGCGATTCTTGGCGCTCGGAGACAAATCTACCATTCTTCAAAATCTTAAGGGGTGCAGGAAATGGATTCGATTGACGGAGATGAATGTCGCTTTTGAGCAACTTCAGTCTATTTAGCTTCCCCTCATTATCAAAGCTATCAAGGAGAAGGCGTACATCTATCTTCTTGTTTCTTCTCGGTAGTAAGCTCCGTGGTGATAAGGAGAATTCATTACAACGACCCATTTCTTATATCGAAAATCCTTTCGATCAGAAGGACTCTATCCACTAGAGATAGGGCGTTGGCCTGGTATTACGCGAAAATTGACGTACTTTGCCCACACCATCGCGTACACTCATCTTCCATTAAGAACTATTCGCAAAGCGATGTATCGGAAGGTTGATGAAGTGGTCGGTCGAGCTTAGAGTTTGACATTCATTTTCTTCCACGTCGATATAAAGTCACAAGTGCTTTCGTTGTAGAATACCATCCATCACCACCGAACAGATCATTCATCACTCCATGACAAATCAATGGACATTATATGTTGATGGAGCTTGGTACCGGTCGAGGCGAGAATTTTGCTTATCTCCCAGTAAAATAACTTTAGAGTGCAGACTTGACTAAAGTTCGACCAATAATGTCGGATGAGGCCTCGTAGCGGGTAAGACTTCATTATTTGTGAGGTCAGGCTTAGCCATCTACCTGCACTCACTTGTGGCCAGTTGAAGGAGACTTGGCAGTCATCCATGACTTGCTCGATCAGTCTTTTGGCAAAGTCACTTCTTGCGGTCGATAGATAACTCATATTCTAAGGGAGCGAGAACCGCGCGCTCTCCGTTAGCCACAACAACGACAGAGATCTTTTCAAGAGAAAATACATAGAGGACATCCACTTTCCCAAAGATTCGCGCTTGGGTGATACAATCTCGAGGACCCAAAAGAATCTTCATGGATTGACCCGATCATGTCCTTTCTTCAAAGCTGGCCTTGCCAGACCCACCGATGCTATCCTCCCGACGTAGAAAGCAATCAACTTCACCATAATCGGATCTAACTCTACAAGCTCCTTCTTGGGGCCCTACTTAAAGTGTCTACCACCTTCGGAGGCTAACTATGTAATGCGAGAGGTTCATTCAGGAATTTGTGGTGAACATTTGGGAGGAAAAGCCCTCGCCCTCAAAATCATGAGGCAAGGTTTTACGGCCTACAATGAAGAAGGACGATTGGAGTTTGAAAGAAGTGTAACAAGTGTCGCCATATTCCAATCTCACTCATACACCATCTCAGAACTCACCACAATCTGAGCTCGCCTTTGCTCAATGGGGATCGATATAATGGGACCCTTTCCCATTGCCACTGGCAACGAAAAATTCATAATCTTGGCCGCTGATTACTTCAATGGCGGAACGAACCATCCTAAAATCACCAAAACAAATGCCAAGCAATTTGTCCGAAAAATATTATTTGTCGCTTCTAAGATTCCAAAAAAATCATCACCGATAATGGGACGCAGCTCACGTGAAAGACATTCACATCTTCGCCAGAGTCGATATCCGCAATCCACACCGTATCCCATCCACAGTGCAAATGGGCGACATAAGTTACCAATAGACAATACTAAAAGGGCTAAAGACACGACCAACCATGGGCAACAAGAACTATCCAATGTTCTTTGGGCTTACCGACTACACATCAAGGACCCTACCGGAGAAACACGCATATGTTTCGAACTGAGGTCGTTCCAAATGACATCGGATCCCGAGCCCTAGAACCCATAACTTTGATGCCGACAAAGAACGACAAGCTTCGATTCCATCCGATCTCCGCAAGAGACCCGCGACATGTCGACAATGGCTTCTATCGAAAGGATTGCTCGAGGTTTCAACCGGCGGGTAAAGCCACGACCAATATCGTTGGGGACCTCGAAGTCTCGACTCGCCAGAAAAGGCCCACAACAGAATAAACTCTCACCAATTTGGGAAGGCTCGTATGTGGTGGTGTCTAAAATCAAGCCTGGCACGTTCAAGCTTAAGGATAGTATGGGAAAGACTCTCCCACGTACCTAGAATGCCACAAACCTCCAGAAGTACTACCAGTGATGTTCGTGTATGTTTGTATTGCAATTGTTGTTATCGAATTAAACATTTATCGATACTCTGTTTGTCGTATTTATTGTCCAACCTTGGCATCAAGGTGTTTGGATTAATGTTTCTATCTATGTTAAAGTTCTCATACTTATTGTGACTTTTTCTTACTTATAAAACACCCAACTCATGAGATACGCAACTATTGTTGTATCTCATTCAGGGTAAGATCGATCCCTGTGGGAATTCGACCGATCTTCTACAGTTAACATCGTAGCCTCGATAAACAACCTGATAAGTTGGCAATCCTCATGGCGCCTACAACTTTCTCCATAACAAAGTTAACATCATCGTAAACGCCCATACACAACCTAAGATAGATCGAGAGGTTCTGAGAGAACCTCTATAAATATATTATGTGCAAGTTTGTCATCCAGTAACGCTCTGGTAATGATATTAGAATAGATCGAATTATCCTAAAGGGATTCCCGACGATCTCTTCTACGCAAATCTTTATCATCGAAAGTACACTGACACACACAACTCCTAAATATTCACAAATAATTTTGTGGATTGTTAATATTTCTAGCAACATACAAGTACAATCAACCGTAAATAATATACAACACAACAAATGCAACATAAAGGAACTACAATTACACGCCTTTGATGGTCTCATCAGATGATGAAGAACTATCCAATCATCCTGCCGTCGCTAAGGGTGGGAAGCTAGGCTGGGAGAAAGCACCTCAACACCAGCCTCCTAGGATACGCGTCCCTTCAAGAAACCTCGGATAAAGCCTTCATCAACACACCGCCCAAAAGCCTTCACCTCTACATCATACACGGGTCTCGCCTCAACGATCCGATGATACTCTTGAAGGTTGTCGAAGTTCTTGAAGTCCTCCACGCGTGATCCGCCCCCGCTTCTACCCGAGATAAGTGCCTCTTTCTCCGAAAGAAGCGAACCCTGCTTCTTGCCTCAAGACTTGAAACCTTCTCGTAAAAGATCTTCGTGATCCTTTGCACGAACCAACCTCTCGCTCTAGCCTCCACTAATTCATCCCAGTCCGCTTCAACTTCGATGAAAAGAAAGAGAAGTCGCTGAGTCGCCAACTCCCCAGACTCATCAAGTTGATTCTCCAACACGGACATCTCTTTTACTTTCTCCACATACCGCTTCTTATATTCACCATGGAGAAACTTGACCTTCACGAACTCAATTCCCCATTCAAAGACAATGTTCATTTTGAAGTCAAGTTCTTGCTTCTTCAGGATCTGAAATAAGAAAAATTACGTTAAGCACAAGGAAATGAGAAATAAAAGATGATGAACGCAAGAATGATTGTTCTGCAGTTCCTGCACTAGGAATGATTCAACACGCCATCGTGAATGAAGATCCTTGGGGACGACTACTGAAGGGCCCAACTTTTCGTATCCGATATCACCATCACCTCTTCGCCCTTTTCCTCTTCTCTATCGGAGACGGGTCCTTCACGGAAGAAGCAGGACGCAGAGTACTGAAACCTCTTTGTTGGGCTTTCAACGAATCGCATAAGACCGATGAATAAAAAGCCCCCAAACAAAGATTCCTCCCGACAAATCTGATATATCGAATCTCAAATCAAGATCTTCAATATTTTGAAATTCAGGATATCTTCATCACCAACTCAGGGGAATGGGTAAATCTCGCCTTTCCCCATTTCTCGAAGACCCTACCATTCTTCACAAAAGAATCGCTTGCCCAACTCTTGGGAGGATCCTTCGTCCGGGTCAAGTAGCCGACTCGCAGTGATAATACCATGTGCATCGCAGTAAACTTGCACATCCGATAATCAGAGTCGTGCCACCAAAAGACTATAAGTCCCATCACGATCATTGCCGCCGCTCAAAACTGGAAATGCAAACCTCGTGATGTCGACAAAATGGCGATCATCTCGGGGGACGGAGGAAACCGCAATCCCGCGCCCAAACTCATCTCGTAAGTGGTGAAATACCCCGGCGACGGAGATTGGGCTCTATCAGACCTCTTCGGACACTTAATAACCAAATCATTCGAAAATAATATTTTTTCCGGCACGATCAATGTGTCTCCGTGATCGACGACTCCCACCAATCTCCCCTCCCATTTTAAAGGTTCTCGTCACGCCTCCCGCTACAAGTGGTCTGACGTGTCTCTTTCAAACGATTCTCACCCATCTACAAATACCGGCAACTCGTACGATCGAGATGAAAATTATTCCAAGGAGAGTGCCCAAACTCCCACCAGGGGGAGGGCTATGCACTCTGGCTCGGGAGTAGCGGTGGATCCAAAAAGAGTGCCCAAACTTGGGGAGGGCTATGCACTCTAAGAGGAGAAGATGAAAATTATTCCAAGGAGAGTGCCCAAACTCCCACCGTGGGAGGGCTATGCACTGCTCTGGGAGTAGATCCAAAAAGAGTGCCCAAACTCCCACCAGGGGGAGGGCTATGCACTCTAAGAGGAGAAGAAGAGATGAGAAGTACCTTTCCCTCTTACCCTAGGGGGGTTTTTATAGCCCCCCATAGGGGTAAAAAGGTAAAATGCCCCAAAACCCCCCAAACCGAAAAGCTGAAGAACTCCGTATGCATGACACCAGCTGCTGCGCTGCTGGTGGCTATATGCAGACAAGACGGCCACCTTGCTCAGCTTGGCCCGCCTGCTGGCCCGGACGCTCGCTGCGGGTTCGCATCGGTTCGAACGTATTCATGGCGAATACGACGTGCGCTGACGCTGAACGCTTCACACGCGAACCCATGACGTGGCGCTGGGTTCATGTTCGCCACGCGGACTCCGCTGACGTATTCATCGTATCCATACCGCTTCAGCATTGACCCGCTTAATTGACCCCGCTGCTCAATTCGGTCACCTCGCGCATCGCGATATCGACCGCTCCTCGAGGCCGCGAACTCCTGGCGATCAGATCCCGGGCTCACATGGCTGACCACGAAGCGCTGGGTACAGGCAGGCGCTGACGCCACGAGCAGCTAGCGGGCCATGCCATACGCCCTGAACCTCGCTCGCACGGATCAATCATAACCTCAAAATATCGCAACCACGCATTTGCGCTAGCATATCAGACGCTTCCACAATTATAATATCAGATATGAAGATCGTTTCTCAAAATGCATTGATGGACTCTCAAATTTTATTGAAGATTTCTATTTGATATATATTTGTGATGAGATAATGTCACCCAAAAATAGAAGATACATCCTAAAATTAATGATCAAGCACGAATCTCAGGCATTTTCAAATGCTTCGATCTAATCACCGATTTGAACTTACAATAAACTGACCCTGGCGAGAAACATAAGAACATCAAGCATACCGATCCGAAGCTCAATCGACTCAGATCGCTATCTGAGCATGAAAATGGATTCGATCCGCCAAATGGTCACCAAAAGACATATTTATAGTCGATCGAGTTCGCCAAGACAATCCAATGAATCCAAGATCACCCAATTCGACATCATTAAGGCACCGGATCATCAAAATACTCGTCGATCGAGGGGATCGACGGCCCAGATGGGAGTGGTTGGAGTTTTCCAATTTACAAGGCGCCGCCACTCAAAAATCTATAAATAAAGCTTCATTCTCACCTGAAGGGACCAAAATCTCGAAGACGAGCTCGAGAACCACCCGACCTCGACGCCGACGCATCTATCACCACCGCCACCATCAAGCTCAAGACGTGAGCTCGCTCTTAGAAGATCGCTGTGGGACTAGAAAAGACCAATTGCCGCTCCTTTCTCCCGAAGATCAAGAGGTTGCTCCCAGAAGATCAGTTCCTGCCGCTTTTTAGGAAACTTTTCCCTCGGGTTGGAGTTGACCGATATTGTACTTTTCTACACTCGAAATATTGTTTCCGCTCCTGTAAACACCTTCTTCTCCGAACTAACGGTAAAAGGACCAGATTCAACACATAGTGAAAGTCCTACAACCTGCAAGGCCGTTTTTTTTCCCTTAACGGGTTTTCCACGATAACCCTGTGTTCATATCCCCCGCTTGTGTGTTGGATAATTTTGCACACAAGATCTCGCATCTACCTAATAAAATTCTCTAAAGACGAATATATATATATATATATATATATATATATATATATATAATTATATATATATATAATTATACATAATAATTCATAATAAATATATAATAAATATATATTAATAAACATTATATAATATTATATTATTAAAATTTGCTTTGTTGATTTATATAATAATACCGAGAAATTATATATATATATATAGATATATAGATACACACAAATACACGTTATCTCATAATTTATTTATATTTGTCTTCTGTCTATTCGATATTAATAAAATTTCTTAAAAAAATTTAATATAGTTCTATAAATATATTAAGAAATTTATTCTTGAGTGTGAAAAAGTAAATTTGAATTTTTCTTAAACTCTTTTGGAATATGTATTATATATTTAAATATTAAAAATTAAGAAAATACAATTTTCTCATATAAAAATAATATGCAAATAAAAGTTGCACTCTTGGCTTATACAATAAGCTTCATGTTATATGTCGCTTATTAATTAATTCAAAAACTAAATAGTGCTTACCTATTTAAAAGTGAACTCCGTTATTCTATGTAATTGAGATATACTCTATAATTAACTAAATTTTTAGCATTTATTAATATGTACTTGAGATATAGTCATTAATTGTATGAAGTCAACTTCTATAAGACAGCAATATCTTTATAGTATTATAAAGCTAAGTAGAATAATGAGTCATTCTCTTCCAATGATCCAAATCAAATATTGTTACCTTAAATCGATTAAATATTTGTCACAACTATAAAAATGTAGCTTCAATCATATACATATTCATCATGGATAATGAAATAGCTTATCGAAAAAAATTGTATGAATTCATAGAATCCCATAGCATCTACTGAAACAGAAAGACCATATTCACGAACAAGCAAACATTATATGCTAATTGAACTCGAATTGCTACTTCAGCTTATTATGTTCACAGATTCGAATAAGCAGCAAAGCATAGAACACGGGTCACTTCAGATCCGCCTCGCTTATCCACACAATATATCCCAATCCATGAATTGAAAGGAACGGATTTTTTCTCCATTCACAATATGCAAACCGGTACCCTAAAATTATCCATTTTTTATAAGCCGGATGCCATATTCCAAACTATAAGAATAAAATCTCAACTGATAGTTCTCAGATTTACATCCAAACTATGTCCATAAGATTATACAAACAACAAAAATCGCCACCAAAAGACAGATGACAGAATGGAAATGGAGATCTTACCTAGCGCGATCTTCTGGAGGGAGAGAGGCGGCGGGCAGTCGCAGATGCAGGGAGCGCAACCGGACGACGCGGTAGAACTACCAATGAAACCCTTCTTAAATCTCCAGTACAGCGCCGGCGCTGAGACGCAGAGTGCTGAAGCCATTGCAAAGATCAGCACCGGAGGCAACCCGCCGACCCCCGAGATCCGCTCGACATCTCCTTCTCGAACTACGAACTACAGACTACAGTAGGTGAAAGTGGGAAAAATTGCTGGCCTCCTCTTTGAAAATATCTAGAGAGAGAGAGAGAGATTAGTCAAGGCGAAGGAGAGAGGCTCGTCAAGCACAGGACTGATACAGTAACATGGTTCGTGTGTCCTGACCGGAACACGATTATTGTTATATAAGCACTAAGTATTTCAACCCCTCCAAGTAGCAACTAATTCTTAGGCTTTTTTTTTTAAAAAAAAATGCATCATCACAAATTTATCTATTTATTAAAATATCAACAATTATTTATTTATTTTACAATTAATAATATCTCAACCTAAATGACCTACTCTTTTAAAATAAATCATGCTAACAAATCCAAAATATAAAAATGACCTTCACTCTAGATCAATGACGATGATTTGAAATGCGAGACAATAATATTTATAGAAATAATAAATACATAAAAGAATTAATTTGTTTATATTAATTAAATTAAGCCAACTCAAAAAATAAATATATAAATTAGGTTAACTACTTGCTTAAGAAAAGCATTATTTAAAAAATTAAAGAAATAATTATAATTAATTACTTAATTGAATTATCAGTGAATGAAAAAATAATTTATATATATATATATATATATATATATATATATATATCGATACACGCCGTAAAAATTAATGACAAGTAATCTCGAAGGCATTTTCGAAATATTTCGATTTAATCACCGATTTCAGAACTTAAATAAATCATCGTCATTAGACAACATATAAAACATCAAGCATAGTCCGATCCGAAGCTCAATCGACTGATCAAGCTGGCATGAAAATGGATCGATCCAAATGGTCACCAAAACGACATATTTATAGATCGGCTCCCAAGACAATCCAACGAATCCAAGATCACCCAATTCGACATCATTAAGGCACCCGGATCATCAAAATACACCGTCGATCGGGGGATCTGACCGTCCGGTGGAGTGGTTGAGTTTTCCAAATTTACAAGGCCCGCCACTCTAAAAATCTATAAATGAGCTTCATTCTCTCACCTTAGAGGGACGGAATCGATTTGAAGACTGAGGAGCTCGAGAACCACCTGACCTCGACGCAGACTATCATCACCAGGTACCACCAAGAGTTCTCAAGATTATGCCTTAGATCGCCTGTGAGAACTAGAAAAGACGTTGCTCCCTTTCTCAAGATCAAGAGGTTGCTCGTAAGATTAGTCGCTTTTAAAACTTCTCCTTGGGTTGGAGTTGACCGATATCAGATTTTTCTACACTCTAATATTGTTTCAGAAACACCTTCTCAACTAATGAAGCGACCAGTATCTTTGAACACATAGTGAAAGTTCTGATGGCAAGGCGTGGTTTTTCTCGGGTTTTCCAATGATAACCCCGTGTCCATATCCCCTCTGTGTTGGATAATTTGGCTACGAAGATCTCGATCTACCTAATAAAATTTTCAAGACATATATATATATATATATATATATATGTATCAGCATTGTTTGTATAAATCAAATCAGTTTTAAATTAGTTATATATATGCACTTTATTTTTATTGTTAATACGCATTTTTTATGTGATATATGCATGTGTACTATAAAATAGCATTAACCTGCACGTAATAAAATTTTTAAGGTAATCAATTCAAAATTAATTATATATACCGAGGTAAATTAAAATCAATTTCCCTTTTTATATATAAATCTGTAATCTTTATTACAAATATTGTTATCTTTATTAAGTAAATTAATCAATGTTAACGTTTTTTTTTTTTCTGTTTTTACTGAGCAGCGATCATTATATTTATTATAAATATACATATTATTATTATATAAGAATAATGATTTTATGTTGAAAAAACCAACAACAAAATTTTAAAAGAGAGAGAGAGAGAGAGAGAGAGAGAGAGAGAGAGAGAGAGAGAGAGAGAGAATTAATATTGATATGACATTTAAAATACTACTAGTCGAAGCACGAATCTTGATGATAAAAGCAAACTGTTCTGAAGTTGAAACTGGTCGACATCAAGCACTTAAAATATCCTTGGAAACTCTGATTTGGTTAAATCTAAATAACTCTTAAACATGGGTATTTATAATAAATCGGCGCCTCGATGGGATCTAATGAGCCCAAGATCTATTTTTGACTTCATTTGAGCATTAAAATACACAAAATACATCATATGATCAAGGGAATCATCATGAGCAGATGAGGAGTGATTCAATTTTGCATGTATTCTGAGACGCTACTCCTCCAATTTATAAATACCACTCATTCCTCATATTATGAGAGGAAGAGAGAGAGAGAGCTCTAAAGCAAAATCCTCTGCATAATCGCCACCACTTTCTCAACCACCGGCACCGCCACCGTCGCCGATCCTCGCCGCCATCAATCTCCATCTGGTCCATCATGATGACATTCAGCCGTCGGTTGCCCTCATTTCATCATCATCTGTTACTAAGAAGAATCGTTACAATGAACGGAATTATATGATTATTTCGATTTTGGGATTCATTATCGCCCATCTCATAATTATGTAATCGAGAAAACTTATATTCCAAAAATATAATAGTTTTTTGCATTCATTTTTCAATTTTCAGATTTTCACATAAAATCAAGTTTTTGTTCACACTTATTTATTTATTGTAACAAAGGTTAAGACGTAAATTTTCACTCTATCACAACTGATTTTATAGTACACAATAAATATATATTTTTTAAATGAAGAGAATCAATTAAAATTGAGTTTTAAAAAAAAATCTCTTGAGAATCATTTTCTCCTGACCCGTATCACGTGTTATCCTCGACGATTTTGCTAGAAGACAAAGGAAAATAAATATTCTCATATTACTCTTCTTTATGATAAAAAAAAAAAAAAAGTTTTCTGAAAGACTTTTGGACCTCTCTATATAATCCGCAGCTTTGTTTTTCTAATTTTTTTTATTACATAAGGTCCTCCCCCGTCACGAAATCGAGGCACATGGCACTGTACAGCGTTCCTATCCTTCCAGATTTCGTCGCCGTCTCTTCTTTAAAAAAAAATCTGCAACTCTACCTCGATCGAACTCGTCGAACATCGTAAGCTCCACCGTCTTCTCCTCTCTCAAAACATCTTCTCTCCCTTTCTTCTCAAATTTCACGTGAAATATCGCAACCACAATCATCCATCTCGAGCTCTTCCTCATTGTTCACGGTAATCATCTAACCGTCATCCTTCCTCCACTGTCTCTCACTCTCTCCCACTCCTCTCTCTCATTTTCAGCGAAGGAAGAACCCGATGTTTCCTTCAATTGAAGGCCGTCGGTCGTCGACTCTCCTATTCCATTTCTCTTAAGTTTTCCATCAAACTTAATGTTATTCATACAAATATCCTCTCCTCCATGATCCTCCTTGTTACAGATCCACTTCACGAGATCACCGCCATGTCTCGTGATGTCGCCTCATATCGACCTCAACCTGCTTCCTCCGTTTCAAACACCACACTGATGATCCCACCTCATAAGCTTGCCTCAACATCCCCTCCGCCCCATTCAGTTCCGTTCTTTCTCAAGTCCTCCAGCCAGTGATCGAGCTTCTTCCATATCCTACTCTCGTCTTCACCGACACAACATTCCACACCGTCATCTCCAATCTCATGTAAGAAACCAACCTTGCCGCATCTGCTCTACTTGTACGTAGATCTTAAGTCCCACCTTTCTTAATCTCACTTCCAAAAGCTCTTTCACACATTTCTCCTGTAACCAAATATCACCAAAGCAACTAATCCTTGCTTGACCTGTAGCAACTCATGAAGCCTAACCCCCTCATTTCTTCTTCAGTGCAAGTAGCAAACTATACATAACCCAAGCTGCCAATCCCATCTTCAATCTCCAAATCGAGCTTCTTGTTTTCGTCATATACAACAATTAAGCCCTCAATGATTCTATTGCCGACGACTATACTCCATTCCTATCCTTTTTTTCCTAAGTAGAAAGCAAATCAAAAGAATTGTTTATTTAAATTCATCCCACACTACTGTTTTTGTGAATTATTATTGTTGATTGTCTCACACAAATATGTAATATATGAAAATTGTGTTGAATTATAAGTATTGATTTGTGCTGTTCTAACACTGTGGGGAAACTTCTTGTAAATAAGTACTGATTTTTTTTATTCCAACAAGGCGAGAAAAACCTAGGATGCTCGGGTTTTTGCATAGATGTGGAAGACCTCATGCACGTTTTTTATAAGCATGGTGGGTTTGGACTCACTCGACTGTAGTGTCATCCGTAGACGTGCATAGGCATGGAGAAAAGCACCGATGTAGGAACCATGTCGGATCTAAATTTGATTGAAATTAAGGACTTAAATAAATTTAAATGAACAAAAATAACTTAAATGAAGCAAAATCAAATCATCTAAATTGAAATTAAATAAAAATATAAAATAAATATAAATGTAAACGTCAAACTAAAAAGTAGAAGAGGAGCACTTACAAGGAAGTTGTGAAAGAATAAAATGCTTGCTTTGCTTTGAACGCAAGCAAATCTTCCTCCTTGCCATAAAACTCTTAAAGACCTTAAAATATTTATTCTCAAGCAAATGACATGAAATGAAAAGTCCTCCCCTAGGAGAAAATACTACGGTCCGCTCAGAGCTTTACGATGGGACTTCAATGGCGTGTGTCCAAAGATTTTTTCGCTTTAGCGCTTAACGGCCCTTCTCTTTGGGCGGTTGTGGGCGGAGGGATTGAACCCCGACACCGTGGTTCGTAGCCACGTGCTCTAATCCTGAAGGCCCCACCCGTCATTGGATCTGTTCCTGAGTACCTTCAAAAGGAACCTTTCCTCTCCTCGACCATTTCGGGTTAAGAAGATGTGAAAGTGCCTTTCTCTAGAATAACAATGCGTCGAGTGAAGTGGGAGAGAAGGGATGTTATTGAATAAGAAGATCTTTGCATTTTGATTTTGATCTTTTGAAATATGAAAAGTCAAATAAGAGGTGTTAAGCTTTTATCATTCTCAAGGCGTCAAGCTATTTTTCCAGGACCCCAGATATCGTCACCGCAGTAGAGTTTAACCACCAAGTTCGGGATGGATTGGTGTGGTTCCTCTACGCCTAAGACACCAGAATATCAAACCATGAACGAAGAAAGGCGTGAGACCCGATTCTTGACTGGAAGGGATGAGGCCTCGCCTCCCTCTCTATCGGATGGAAGGCGAGCTTTTGGGTTTTCATAATGAAAATAGATGGCGAGTGATCAATTGATCAGTCGGTAGGAACAAGGTTCAAATCTCTCTCTGTTAGGATGCCTCAGCATACACTGCACTTCCACTTGACACCTATCGTAATGATAAACGGCTCGTCGCCGTGACCTTATCTTGGATTCTCACTGCTCCATCCTCGCAGGGGAGAACCCGCCAGTCTGGCTGTGCTACCGGAGGCTCTTGGGAAGTCGAAATAGGAGAGCACTCATCTTGGGGTGGGCTTACTACTTAGATTTTCAGCTTATCCGCTCCGCACTTGGCTACCCAACCGTAGGCACGATAACGGTACAGAGGTGTGTCCTTCCGGCCCTCTCGTGGGGAAAGGTCCTCTCAATGCTCTAACGCCCGCACGGATATGGACCGAACTGTCTCACATTCTCAACCCAGCTCACGCATCGCTTTAATGGGCGAAGCCCAACCCTTGGAACATACTACAGCCAGGTGAAGAGCCGACATCGAGGTGCCAAACCTTCCGTCGATGTGAACTCTTGGGGAAGATCAGCCTGTTATCCCTAGAGTAACTTTTATCCGTTGAGCGGCCCTTCCACTGGCACCGTCGGATCACTAAGGCGACTTTCGTCCCCGCTCGATGGGTGGGTCTTGCGTCAAGCTCCTTTATGCCCTTGCACTCGACCAATCTCCGTCCGCCCGAGGAAACCTTTGCAGCCTTTACCTTTTGGGAGGCCACCGTAGAAAGCTGCCAGAGGCCCCTTGGCCCATAGGTTCGACACAAGGTTAGAATTTTAGCTTCCAGAGTGGTATCTCACTGATGGCTCGGGCCCCATGGGGCCTTCTTCGCCTCCACCTCTGCAGAAAGGCCCAAAGCCAATCCTGGGAACAAAAGCTTCATAGGGTCTTTCCGTCTGTGTGCGTAGTCGCATCTTCACAGACATGTCTATTTCACCGAGCCTCTCTCAGACAGTTCCTGATCGTTCGTGCGGGTCGGAACTTACCCGACAAGGAATTTCGCTACCTACCGTTATAGTTCGGCCGCCGTTCCGGGCCCGTCGTAGCTCCCCTGTTATCAGGTCACCAACTTCCTTGACCTTAGGCCTTTGGGCGTCATTACATGGTCTTACGACTTTGCGGAGACTGTTTGTTTTTAAGCAGTCGCCCGGGCACGGTCACTGCGACCCCTTTTGAGGAGGCACCCTTCTCCAGAGTTCTGGGGCTATTTTGCCGAGTTCCTTAGAGAGTTGTCTCGCCCCACAGGTATTCTCTACCCACTGTGTCGGTTTCGGTCACCCTCTTGTTGAAGGTCGTTCGAGCTTTTCCTGGGAGTATGGCATGGGTTGCGCCGTGCGCGCTGGTACTCGGACATTGGCTGAGGCATTTCCTCTACCCCTTCTTACCCTGAAAAATCAAGGTCACCTTGCGTCCTTGAACCGATAACCATCTTTCGGCTAACCTAGCCTCCTCGTCCCTCGGGACCAACAAGGGGTACAGGAATATTCACCTGTTGTCCATCGACTACGCCTTTCGGCCTGATCTTAGGCCACTGACTCACCCTCCGTGGACGAACCTTGAGGAACCCTTAGGTTTTCGGGGCATTGGATTCTCACCAATGTTTGCGTTACTCAAGACATTCTCGCTTCCCGTCCACACCTGCGCGGGTGCTTCCCTCTAAGGCGGGCGCTCCCCTGCATTTTACATCCCACAGCTTCGGTCAGCAGCCCGTTCATCTTCGGCGCAGCGCTCGATCAGTGAGCTATTACGCACTCTTTCAAGGGTGGCTGCTTCTAGGCAAACCTCACTGGCTGTCTCTGCACCCCTACCTCCTTTATCACTGAGCGGTCATTTAGGGGCCTTAGGCTGGTGATCCGATTTCCCTCTCGACGATGAAGCTTATCCCCATCGTCTCACTGACCTTGACCCTGTTTGGGGTCATATCTAGTATTCGAGTTTGCCTCGATTTGGTACGCTCTGGCCCGCAAATGCTTTACCCTAGATGTCCAATCAAGCTGCGCCTCAACGCATTTCGGAGAACCAGCTAGCTCTGGGTTCGGTGGCATTTCACCCCTTACCACAATTCATCCGCTGATTCTTCAACATCGGTCGGTTCGGACCTCCACTTAGTTTCACCCAAGCTTCATCTGGTCATGGATAGATCACCCAGGTTGGTCCATAAGCGGTGACAATCGCCCTATGAAGACTCGCTTTCGCTACGGCTACGGTGGATTCCCTTAACCAAACCACTGCCTATGAGTCGCCGGCTCATTCTTCAGACGCGGTCAGAGATCACATTCTCCTCCCTGGGAGCTCCGGTTTCATGTTCTATTTCACTTGGGGTTCTTTTCACCTTTCCCTCACGGTACTACTTCGCTATCGGTCACCACAGGGGTATTTAGCCTTGCAAGGTGGTCCTTGGATTCAAGTTCCACGTGCCCCATGCTACTCGGGTCAGGAGCGTAAGCTAGTGATGCTTTTCTGGACTCTCACCATCTAGGGTGCGGCACTCCACCGCTTCGCCTAGCAGCATGGCTTGTATCGCTCTCCCACAACCCGTTTTCACGGTTTAGGCTGCTCCCATTTCGCTCGCTACTACGGGAATCGCTTTTGCTTTCTTTTCCTCCAGCTACTGAGATGTTTCAGTTCGCCGGGTTGTCTCTTACTGCCCATGGATTCAGCAGTAGTTCGAAAGGTTGACCTATTCGGGAATCTCCGAATCTATGCTTATTTTCAACTCCCGAAGCATTTAGGTGCTACGCCCTTCCTCGTCTCTGGGTGCCTAGGTATCCACCATAAGCCTTTCCTCGTTTGAACCTCGCCATTCACGTGAAGGCTATGCCATCCTAAGGTCTTGCTAAATGGAAGGATCTTATCAAGCGTCCATGAATAATAAATCATAGATCGAACTGCCGAATTGGAAAAATTGGGTGCTATCATAGTATCTAAGTTCACGGTGGAGATAAGCGGACTCGAACGCGACATCATCCGGGTAAACCACCGTCTCTCAGGCCTCTCGGCTGATTCTACCATAGAGGCCAAGCGATAGACAATAACTCCCCCAGAACCAGCTTACAACTTTCATCTTGTGCTCTCCAAAGAGCAACTCTTCTCAAAGGGTGCTGAGTTGGAATACCATTCTAAGGATTCTTGTGGTTCCGGAGATTCCAGCAGAGAACCAGGAACAAAGAGCTCTCCCCTTTTCCTCTTTGGTCTTGAGAATTAAGAACAGTGATTGCCCTTCTCTCAGGCCTTACTGCGGAGAGGGACATGCCTTCCACTTATTGAGCAGGGTCTATGGTCGGTCCGTGACCCTGGATCGCGTCCTTGGAGGCGATCTCGCAGTTTCTACGGTGGTGGAGGCGATGGGGTCGGTCCATGGATTTTCCTTCCTTTTGCCACATTTTAGCTCAAAGGGTTGAAGGAGATAGTGCATCAAGCTATTCGCAGCCAACTTGATCCTCTTTCCTAGGGATCCCGATGAGGGGACCTAGGAGGCTGCCGACTCAACTATCGTCCATGTACGATCCATACTAGATCGACCAACTGCCCATCCTATCTCCTCTACGTTCTTGACAGCCCATCTTTTTGCCTCAGTAGAGTTTTTTGGCATGTTTCTTGGTCCTCTTCCCATTCCTTAGAAAAAGTGAGCCACCGGTTCAGTACAAGATACTATCATTACCGCTGGACAATTAGACATCCATCCAACCCGTATCATAAGCGACCCAATTGCAAGGCGGGCTCTACCAACTGAGCTATATCCCCAGCGAGTGAAGCATGCATGAAAGAGTCGGATGCTTATTCTATTCTTTTCCCTGGCAGCTGGCCATCCCAGACTTGAACCAGACCTCGCCCGTGAAGTAAATCACCTACTGATCCAACCAATTGGGAGAGAATCAATAGATTCTTTTTGAGCGATTCATCCTTCCCACATACAACTCCCCATTGTACTGCGCTCTTCGAGTGTGCTTGTTCCCCCTTCTCCCTTACCATGGCAAGTCTTTGTGAAATCAGGAAGAAAAAAAGAAAGAGAACCTCCTGGCCCAACCCTAGACACTCTAAGATCCTTTTCAAACTGCTCCTCCCA